>JASDQU010680560.1:52964-78154 GCA_032191745.1 Picea mariana
CCTTGCAAATTATGGATCATCTTGGTCATTCCTGTCATACACCATTCTCTGCCTTTTAATTATCACTCCATATTTCTGGTGAGATTCCCTTTTCACGATGGCTTTCCTTTTCTTACTAAAAAAGAAATCCGAAGGAGGCATCTCTTCGGGAAAGATGGGGCTAAGATCACCTACAAAAACAAGTTTGGAATTAGGATTTCCGAAGCTGGTTTGTATAGGGGTTAGCGATGTAATGTGAGTAGCAATCTTTGTGGACTATTGTTGCTCTATTCTATTTGAGGTGACAACAGAAGTAGATGGTGTCAAAGGAGGCACATATTTTTCCTGCTTTAGGAGAGCTTCGAGTTCATCTAGTGCCCGGGGACTTAGCTAGCCTAACAATGATGCTTTTAATTCCTATTTTAACACCTTTGAGCTCTTTGGGGTTCCCTCAAATCTACGCTTATCAGAGTGACTTGATTCAAAACCTGTAGGCATAACTTCCTATGGAGGGGGAGTGGCTATTGACTCTCCTTGTAGTACCTTTGGTAGACTGTTTCTCATGTGTTTTTGAAAGATGAGAAAACCATCTTGTTGATCCGGGTGTAGGGTTTGGAATCTGTCTTGAACTTCCTCATAAGATATAACTCCCCTAAATATTTTGTCATATAAGGAGTTCTCGTGCATATACCGCTTCATGTTGAACTGGGCTAGGTGGTTTTCCACGATCTTACATGGATCATGTCTCTTGAACTCAATGTCAACCAATTTGACATCCTTCAGGGCCGCGGCCTCAACTTTGGAGTGATCAAAATCCAATAATGAAAACATGCCAACTTGAATAGGGAAAGTCATCCAAACCTTTTTCTGAGCTGCCCTCAGCTCCTTGCTGATGCCTCCTATCATTTTCTGGTACGCCACTTCTATGCACACCGACCTGTGGGGTAAAAATCATGGGAGAGCACGAGGAGGAACCGAGGAACCAAAAACTCTGATGTAGGAGAAACTCTCCTTAATGAACCAATCTGCGAGTTTTCCCAGGTTTCCCATAATATTCTCTGAAATATGGGGAGGTGGGTGACCATAAAGGGATATATGGAAAGGCACTACCACATTGTGACAGATTTCATAAAAGAAATCCTTGGATTTCTCTTCCCATAGCTTGGAATGATAAAAATGAATAGGTTCAGAACTAACTGGAGTCCAATTCCAGTTCATCAAGGGGAAATGTGTCATGAAACAGATGTCATCCATGATATAAAAGGGGGCAGTCTGTCCTTTTTAGTTCACTTTTTTATAATCAACAATTCCCTTGGCCAAATTATCCGACAACATTTTGGCCCAATTGAAAGTGTAACCCTCATCTACCTTATTCATTATGGATACCCATTCCACCGAGAAATGTGTAGGGATCTTCTTCTCGAACAGATGACAGATCATCATGGCTACATACACCATATGAGTGTCCAAAGACGTTGTGGCATACATACCATGAGCGTCGGTTCTAAATTTCTCCGGGTGTCCCCACTAGGTCCTGATTATATCGTGACCACTGATGACATATTGGATGCATTCCTTTTGCTCAAAATCCAGATTGTATGCGACATTGTAAGTATATTTAGGATTAGGAGAGAGTTTATAGATTACTTGCAGATGTTTCTATCATAAAGAGCCGATGAAAACTTGTTGATGGTTGATGATGCTCTTGGTCTGGATGTCAACATGTTCCAAGGCCCAACTTATCATGTCGTTATAAGGCACGAGTCTTGGTCGTGCAACTATCTTGTGAAACTCTGATTGTTCTATGTCTCTAAGTTTAGCTACATAAGAGTCATCTTCTTCTTCGGTAGAGTCTTGTGGGAAATTGATGATTTCATGCTCCAGGATCTCATAAACTTGTGTCCAAGTTTTAACGGTGTCTGTGGCTCGCAGAGTGGTGTCCGACAAAATGTTTGCATTTGGGTTCGAATATTCGCCTGCTGCATCAAGATTTTTTTCCATTTTCCATGCTGCCATAATCTCTAAGGAAACATAGTGAGGTTACCTGTTGTAGAGAAAATCCATGAGTTTTTCAATAGATAAAACTGCTAATTGCAAAAGGTGAAAATGAATTCGAAATTGAAGTTCTTTTATTCAAACAAGATTCATTGATCCTCATATAACCTCAATGACAAAGAATTTATTAACGTTAATGGAGATGCCTACCTGGCGATCTGCAATCCTCGTTTGAAACATTATCCTTAATTAGTCAGAAATGCCATCAATATTTCGATGGTTCGCGCTCAAGATTTTTTAGATGTGACAGAGTGCGAACCTCTTGAATCTGTGGAAAGGTTAATCTCTGGATAATCGATTTTAAAACCTTAATTAATCATGTTTAAAATGGCGTGTTAAATTCAAGTGTTTCAGGAGTTCGGACTTCAGGGTATTTTAATGTATCTCAAGAGGAACTTCCCGAAACCTGAAACTGTGAAGCAACTAATTATCTAGTAACTGATCTTAAGTCTTAATTAATTTCACTTAATTTTAAGTATTTCGGAAGTTTGGACTTCGAAAATTTTAGAATATAATACAGGGGAAACGTCCCAAAATTCGAATTGTAGATTCATTAATTAACTCTTGATCATGATTAACTTAGTTATTTAAACGTTCAATTTACCCTTTTGCTTTTTGAAATGTTTGAAACTTTGCCATTTTGATACTTCAGTGATTCGTGAATTCACTCTTTGTTAAATTACTGAAGGATCATCTCCTGCAGTGACATGGTATAGATGACGTCATTCTAGATGACATGTCTAGAAAAGAGAGGTGCCACGTGTTACTCAGAAATGTGTGAATCCTCCAATGAAAATGTCAAAATCGGGTGCCAAGTGTCAACTTAGGAAAGACTCAAAAGGTACATGTGTCCTACGACTTGTGTCTTTAAATGGTTTAGGAAAAGTCATGAGCGGCTACCTTCAGTTTTCAGAGTTTCGAAGTTTTTATTGTTTATACCTATTGAAACATCCTAAGCGTAGAGCTCTGAAGCGATCGTTAGAGATTGACCTCTTTAAAACTCAGGTGGCTCAAGAACTCCGAAGGTTATTAGGATCATTTGATCAAAAGGGGAAAATCATCAATGATGGATATCGTGCATGCCTTATTATTTACTAACCAACAGTGAATTTGATTTAAAATTAAAAGGCCATTTTCCAAGTTTCTGCTTTCTTTGGGTAAAATTTTATTTTCATGAGGTGAAAAATATAAAGCTCAAAAGTTCAGAATTGTGTGTGTTCTAGCACCCTGAACACTCTATTCATCAGGCACATGAAAACATTTGGTGCATTTGATAGCCCAAATGGCACCACCACAAAATCACAATGGCCATATCTTGTGTAGAATGTTGTCTTACTAATATCTTCTTCCTTTTGATATTCTGACCTCAAATCAATCTTGGAAAATATTGTTACACCTTTTAGTTTATCAAATAGATCATCAATCCTTGGTAAGGGGTATTTTTTCTTTATGGTGACCTTACTAAATTGTTTGAAATCAATACACATTCTTAAGGTTCCATCTTTCTTCTTCACAAAAATCATTGGGGCACACCAAGGTGATACACTTGGAGGTATATACCCCTTCTTTAACAGTTCTTCAAGGTGCATCTGCAACTCCTTCAACTCTAGTGTTCCCATTCTATAAGGATTTTTGGACTATGGAGAAGCTCTTGACATCCAATCAATGGAGAAATCAATGTCTCTATTTGGTGGAAACCCTAGAATCTCCTCAAATACATCCCTAAAATATTTCAAGACCAGGTGGTATTCAATACTTAACAATTTATCCTTGGCTACCTCTTCTATATGGGCTGCAAAAATATGGCATCCCTATCGATATGATTGATACATTTTTCTAAAAAAGGGTGGATTTAAAACTTTATTCCTTTGATCCATATTACCCTTCATCTTGTCATTCCAAGATTTTTGGAAAATTGGTCTCCCTCTACTATGCTGATAAAGGTGTTTTGCTTTCCTTATGGTCTCCTCCAAATTCTTGGGGTTATCATATTGTATCTTGTCACTATGGAAAGAAGGTAGCTCACTTATAAACCTATGGATTTTGACCTTTTAATCCTTTATGAATCCAACATACTTCAACAATTTAAATAATCTCCTCTCGTATTCCTCCATTTTCATGCTTCCCAAGTTGAGTTCAAAGAATTCTTTCATCTTCTTACAATAATAATTCTTTGACAAATATTTCTACTAAAAGTATTATTTGAAGTGTCTCCATGAGACCTTCTTCTCATCAAGGTTCTTGGCCTGCTTAAGCTGATCCCACCACATGGTTTCTTTCCCTTGAAGGTGGTAGTTTGCAATTTTGGTTTCTACCCTTGATGGGTAATCATGCAGTTGGAAATATTTCTTCATTCCCAATAGCCAGGATTCAGCCTCTTCTCCCTTTCTATCCTCTCCATCATAACTTGGTGGCTTGATTTTCCTTATTTGACCTTATAAAATGTTTGGCTTAGGTCTTCTCCTCTTCCTTCTAATAGGATACACACCTGGGTTTCTCTCTATCCTAAACATGCATAAGCTCTTCTAGTTGATTTCTATGGGAATGATGATGCATGCTCACACTTCTTGATTTCATGTCATCCCCGTGATCATCCCTTCTACGTGATGCAACACCTCTACCTCACTAGGTTCTGCATGACCTCCCAGTCTAAGGATCATTCTAAATCTCCCGCTTGAGTCTATTTGACTCTTTGATTTCCCCATAGGAATTTCCAACACACAAGTGTCTCCACATGTCCTTCTGATGAGTTACACCTATGCAGACCAGCACTAGACATGAACTCTTACCCACCTGGTCGACTGATGTGACCACGACCTTCACCCGAAAGAGGTATTTCATGTTTCGCAACTCCACGATCCCTGGTGTGAACTCCTCTGACTCCTTCAATCTCCGAAACGCTGAAAAGGGCTAACGACTCTTTGAATTCTCCCTTGAATTTTCCTAATGTGACCTTCAATTGTGATCTGGGCCCAGTGTTTTGGCACCTCGGGATTTCACGTATCGATGAATTACAATGCTACAAATCCCTTCGCCCGATAGCTGAAATCAAAATAACTTCCCATCACAAATCGATGGCTATGAGCTCCCTCGAATCTGACGGTCCTGATTATATCGAGACTTCGTGAATCGGGAGTTTGCAACTCTCAATTTCGAGTCACAAATTCTTCCACGCCCCGAATTCCGAAATGACTAAACTTGATCATGAGATCAATGACTCTCGTTGATTCGGATCCAATGACCACTACTCCTCTTGAGCTTATGAGTGTTGAAATACACTCAAGCTTAACCCTTCCATTGATCTACCAGATCGAATGGTCCATGGAGCTTCAGTGATTCTTCCTCTGAGAAGTTCAATCATCCATTTAGACTGCTCAAAGACTCCTACCAAACTACTTTGGCATCTTTCCTCCTGAGCTTGTTCCTCTATGAGGTAATTTCAGACCTCGTCCTTCCTTTGAGTTCTTTGAAGTATATATCCTTCTTGATCTTAACCTCTACTATAGGTTCAAGGCTTCAAAAGGATTCTTGCGTGCACTCCTTACGACATTCACAATAATCTCTGGTTATTGAAAATTTCCAACTCTGTGCACTTCCCTGCAACAACAGTTCTTCACCCTCCTTCCTTGGTTGGTAAATCCTAGATTTTAACTGGACTGTGCACACCTTACACAGATCTGTGTTATACCTGCACTTTTTCTGGTATAAGAACAATGGTAACACTCCTGATCTTCTTTGAGATAAAAATCAGAATCTTGTCAACGCACTCCTTACGAACTCTTCACTGCACTCCTTGCAGGATTTCTCAGGAAGAGAAACAATTGAAACTTATACTTCCTCCTCTCACAGAATTCATACATTTACCATGAAATCATGAGCATGCTCACACCCATAGCATTGAAATAAATGCATAAAAGAGAATATAAGAAAACTATAAACATATCATTCAATATATGCGAACAGTAACCATGACAACACCATGAAAAGGAATCAAAGTATTCTTATATTAATTTTGGTGCTCCTGTACATGAGTTCAATAGAAACAACTATCTGCTTATACAACCTTCTACAATCTCTATTCCTCTACTCTTCTATTCTCTTGCTCTGCTCTCTACAACTTATAATTACAAATTGAGAATAATACAATACATGCGAGGGAGCTTCCTTAGAGTTTTCCCTCCTACCTTACAAACTATCTAATCAGAATTAAAAGCTACCTACTTTACATTCATTACAATTAAATGCCTCCTTAACCAACAGATGAGAGCAATGCTCAAGATCTGTTTACAATGTTTCAAACATAAATGCAAATACATTCCCCTAGATATTACATTTAATGTTTTCTCATTCAAATTCAAAACATTCTCAAAATGTGCGTTGGTGCATTTCCAATTGTCCCCCGCTCTTGCGCTTGCTTTGCTAGCTTGATTATGATGCTACTACATCATACTCCCTTGGCTAAAAATTCATGAACTCTTGTTCACAAGCTCCTACACCGTCTATCCATGTTTCTAGATCGTTTCTTCGCTTTCCCAATTGGCATCCTTAATTGGGTGTCCCTTCCATTTCACCAAGTACTCAAAATATGTTTTTCTCCTGGTATTTTTACCAACTCTTTGATCAACGCTCTTTTCCATCCATGGATTTTCAGCTACAGGCATCTGTTTGATCCATTGAACTTACTTTTTATCCTCTGGGATCCCTATTCCATCTGCTCTGTAAGGATACATATATGCTACGTTGAATATGGGCGAGATGCCCAAATTATTTGGTAGTTCTATCTCATAAGCATTTGCCTCAAGCTTTCTCAAGATTTTACATGGCCCAATTTTCTTCATCTTCAACTTATTATAGGTTCCCCTTGGGAATATTTCTTTTCTGAGATGTGCCAAAACCAAATCACCTACTTCAAACTGAAGCTCTCTTCTATGTTGATCCTCTCTGCACTTATATTCCTGGTTAGAGTTCTGCAACCGCTCTCTGATTTTACTGTGGAGCTCCTACATTCCTGCTGCAAAATCTTCCGCGCTAGCACTCCAGAATTCATTCTTCTCTAAGTCTTTCAATTCAGAGACTCCTCTTGGCTGCATTCCATACACTATCTGAAATGGGATTTTTCCTGTACTCCTATTGGGTGAGTCGTTATATGCAAATTCCTCCTGTGGAAGAATCTGATCCCACTGACTATGGTGTTCATCTACCAAGCTCCTCAATAAGTCCCCCAAACTCCTATTTACTACCTCAGTCTGTCCATTCGTCTGAGGATGATACAATGAGCTAAAATATAAATTCATCCCCAACTTCTTCCATAGGGTCCTCCAAAAATGACCAACAAATTTGGTATCTTTGTCCGAAACAATACTCTTGGGTAAGCCGTGAAGTCTAACAACTTCTTTGAAAAATAGATTTGCAATTTGCGTTGCATCACTGGTTTTTTGACATGGAATGAAATGTGTCATTTTTGAAAATTGATCGACTACCACAAATATGGAGTCACAACCCCTCTGTGTCCTTGGCAGTCCCAATATAAAATCCATGCTTATTGCATCCCACGACCTCTCTGGTACTGGCAATGGTTGATACAATCCTGTATTTTGTCTTTTTCCCTTTGCGTGCTAGCAATTTCTGCACCTGTTCACGAATTTCTTGACATCCATTCTTATTCCTAGCAAATAATATGAGCCATTCAGTTGCACAAAGGTCTTATCGTGGCTGAAGTGCCCAACCAATCCCCCACTGTGTTTTTCCTTCAAGAGGTTTTCTCTCATAGAGCATTTCGGTATGCACAATTGATTTCCTCTGAATAACAATCCATCCTGAATCAAGTATTCAGTTCATTGACTTCTATCTCTGAGAACTGGATTCTCACATGATTCATAAGCATCCTTAAAATCTGTATCATCTCTATGCATCTCCTTGAGATTGTCAAAACCTAAGTTTTTCACTCTAAACCCCTGTAGAATCAAACATTTCCTGCTCAAGGCATCAACAAACTTATTAGCAGTTCCAGAAATGTGCTTTGTAAAAAAAGTAAAGTTCTGCATAAATTCAACCCATTTTGCATGTTTCTAGTTCAATTTCTCCTGTCGAGTTATGAATTGTAAAGCATGGTTTTCTCTATACAAGACAAACTCTTTCAGAACCAAGTAATGTCTCAATTTCTTCAATGCCTGTATGATTGAATAAAACTCTTTATTATACATGGAATAGTTATTCTTTGCATCGTTCAACTTCTCACTGAAGTATGCAATTGGTCTATTGTCCTGACTCAAGACCGCTCCAATCGCAAATCCACTTGTATCACATCTCACTTGAAATATTTTGCTGAAGTCTGGCAGAACCAGAACTGGTTGTTCAGTAATCTTCTCTTTCAACAACTTGAAACTTTTCTCTGCTTCCTCTGTCCAATGAAAAGATTTGTGTCTTTTCTTGATGGTGTCCATCATTGATGCACTAATCCCACTAAAATTTCTGATGAACTTCCTATAAAAACTGGCTAATCCATGGAAGCTTCTGACTTCAAAGATACTCATTGGCAATGGACAATCTTTAATTGCACTTACCTTCTCCGGATCCATCTTTAACTCATTCACAGAGATCACAAAACCTAAGTAAATGAGTTCTGTCTTCATGAAAGATGACTTTTTCAGATTTATCAACAATTTCTCTTGATGTAACCTCCCCATCACTAGAGTTAGGTGTCTCAAATGTTCTTCCTCAATTTTACTGAAGATCAATATATCATCAAGATACACGATTACAAACTTTCCAATGAAATATTTCAAGACTTCGTTCATCAACCTCATAAAGGTACTTGGCGCATTTGTCAAACCAAATGGCATGGAAATCCATTCATACAACCCTTCATTCATATTGAATGTTGTCTTCCATTCATCGCCTTCTCTCATTCAAATATGATGATAACCGCTTTTCAAATCAATCTTTGAAAAAAAATTTGCCCCACGTAAGCAGTCCATGAAGTCATCCATTCTTGGTAAAGGAAATCTATACCTGATGGCGATTTTGTTTATCGCCTTTGATTATGTACACATCCTCCATCCACCATCCTTCTTTGTACTTAAAATTGTTGGTACAATGCATGGACTCAAGCTTTTTTGAACCAATCCTTTTTCCATCAAATCCTGGACTTGTTTCTTGACCTCTTCGTTCTCCTGCGGCGTCAATCTGTACGCTTCTTTGTTTGGTAAACTCGCTCCAAGTATAAGGTCAATGTGATGACTTATGTTTCTGATGGGCAACAATGAACAAGGTAATTCGTCCACCACTATATCAGCTAAATTCTCTAGCAGTTCCTAAATTCCTCCAGGTAGGTCATCCATCGAAGTACTGGTCAAAATGACTCTAGGTTTTCTAACCACAACAAATTGCATTTCTTCATCTTTCCTGACCTCATTAAGAAGCTCCTTCCCACTCATGAGAAGTATAGTATTTATCACTTCTTCCTTCACCTTCTTGTCTTCAATTGGTAGTAACATATGCGTTCTACCATTCTTCTCTAAGGTGTATGTGTTCTTTCTCCCATCGTGAAAAACATTTCTTTCATATTACCATGGTTTATCCAACAAAAGATGACAGACATCCATGGGAATAAAATCACATAAGATTTCATCTCTATATCCCCCTATCTTGAATTCAACTAAACATTGTTTAGTGACTATTACCTTATGTCCTTTTTGCAACCACGAGACTTTGTATGGGTTCGGATGCACAACTGTCTCTAATTCCAGCTTCTCCACCATTTCTATGGATACTAGGTTATCTGTGCTTCCACTGTCCACTATTACCTTGCATACCCTATCCTTGGTTTTGCAAGAAGTTCTAAACAAATTGTTTCTTTGGATTCGATTCTCTGCCTCTTTTTCTAGCTTCAAGATAACTTTCCTCATCATTAAGGATCTTTCGCCTTCTACATCTTCTGCCTCAAAATTTCACCTTTGTGCTTCTAAAATGTGAGCTTTGCCTCCTCCATATCTTTTTCTGTCAGGACATTCATAAGACTTGTGTCCGATCTTTCCATAGACAAAACATTTTATCTCACCTCCTCTACCTCTTCCTCTTCCTCTGGCTCGAGGAAAAGTGGTTCTATCGGCATATTGTCTTCCCTGTGAAGTTCCTCCTCTTTCTGGGTGAGCATGAGGTTTCTTTTATTCATCGTTAGGCTTCTGTACTCTATCTTGGGCAACTTCTTTTCTTCTGCTCTGACTTCTACCTCTGCCCCTTTGACCTTACTTTCGGTTCAATTTTTCTTCATCCTTCAGAGCAATCTGATAAGCATCTTCCACATTCCTGATTGTTACCATGCTCATCTCATCTTGAATGTCATATATCAGACCATTCATGTATCTGGCGACCTTCTCATCATCACTCTCACGATGACTCGCTCTAATATTTATCCTGTAGAATTCTTCAGTGTATTCCTTCACTGTCATCCCCTTCTGTCTCAAATTCTGCATTCTCCGAAACAGATTAATTTGGTAGTCTCTGGGTATAAACTTGGCCTTTATCCCTTATTTTGATTCTTTGTTTGCCTTTGCAACGCCTGTCTTCCTACATTTCATCCCACCAAAGTGTTGCATGCCCTTTAAATCTAGTGACATCATGTTTAACTTTTTTATCTTCTTCAATATCTTCATAATCAAAGTACTTATCTAGAGCTCTAAACCAATCTAGCAGCTCTTCAACATCTAAGTTTCATTCATACGTTGGAATATCCATATTTTATCTCACACCTATTCTTGCAAAAACTCTAAATAGATGTTCTTCTACAACATCTTCGGTTACAACTTCTTATTCAACTCCAACCTCATTCTCAATTTCGGCTTCACTTATATCTCTAGAATCAACTGTTCCTCTCTATGCTATCTCCATAGCATCTAATCAAGCATAGAGTTCTCTCATTTCCATTTCCATAGCTGGATCGGGCATTGGTCTATCTTGACATCTTCTGGGCGACATTGTTCAAATCCGTTCCATGCAGAATTTGAATCACAACTTGCCTTTTGTCCTATCCTTGCTTACAGAAAAAAAATGATTGTAAGTTCTGATACCACCTGACGCAACACCCCTAGTTCAGCAGGTTCTGCACGACCTCTCGATCTAAGGATTGTTATAAATATCCCCCTTGAGTCTAATTGACTCTTTGATTTCCCTGCAAGAATATCCAACACACAAGTGTCTCCATAGGTCCTTTTGATGAGTTACGCCTATGCAAACTGGCACTAGACACGAACTCTTACCCACCTGGTCGACTGATGTGACCATGACCTTCACCTGAAAGACGTATTTCGGGTTTCATGACTCTACGATCCCTGATGTGAACTCCTATGACTCCTTTAATCTCCAAAATCCCGAAAAGGGATAACGACTCTTTGACTTCTCCCTTGAATTTTCCTGTTGTGACCTTCAACTGCGATCTGGGCCCAGTGTTTCGACACCTCAGGATTTCGCGTATTAGCGAATTGAAATGCTACAAATCCCTTTGCCCAATAGCCAAAATCACAATAAATTCCTATCAAAAATCGACGGCTCTGAGCTCCCGCAAATCTGACTGTCCTGATTCTATCGAGACTTCGCGAATCAGGAGTTCCCAACTCTCAATTCCGAGTCACAACTTCTTCCACGCCCTAAATTCTGAAACGACGAAACTCGAGCACGAGATCAACAACTCTTGTTTATTCGGATCCAAAAACCACTACTCCTCATGAGCTTATGAGTGCTGAAAGACACTCAGCCTTAGCCCTTCCGTTGATCTACCAGATCCAACGATCCATGGAACTTTAGTGATTCTCCCTCTGAGAATTTCAACCGTCCATTTAGACTTTTGAAAGACTCCTACCTAACTACTTTGGCGTATTTCCTCCTGAGCTTGTTCCTCTACGAGGTAATTTCATACCTCGTCCTTCCTTTGAGTTCTTCAAAGTATCTATCCTTCCTAAGCTTGACCTCTTCTATGAGTTCAAGGCTTCAAAAGGATTCTTGCGCACACTCCTTGCGGCATTCACAATAATCTCCGGTTATTGAAAATCTCCAACTCTGTGCACTTCCCTACAACAACAGTTCTTCAACCTCCTTCCTTGGTTGGTAAATCCAAGATTTCAACCGGCCTGCGCACACCTTTCACGACTCTGTGCTATACCTACACTTTTGCTGGTATAAAAACAACGGTAACCCTCCTGATCTTCTCTGAGATAAAACTCAAAATCTCGTCAATGCACTCCTTGCAGAATCTTCATTGCACTCCTTGCAGGATTTATTAGGAAGAGAAACAATTGAAACTTATACTTCCCCCTCTCACAGACTTCATACATTGACCATGAAATCACGAGCATGCACACACCCATATTATTGAAACAAATGCATAACATATAATATAAGAAAAATGTGAACATACCATTGAATATATGTGAACGGTAACCATGACAACACCATGAAATGGAATCATAGTATTCTCATATTAATTCTGGTTCTCGTGTACATGAATTCAATAGCAACAACTATCTTCTTATACAACCTTCTACATTCTCTTTTCCTCTACTCTTCTATTCTCTTGCTCTGCTCTCTACAACTTACAATCACAAATTGAGAATAATACAATACATGCGAGGGAGATTTCTTAGAGTTTTCCCTCCTACCTTACAAACTATCTAATCGGAATTAAAAGCTACCTACTTTACATTCATTGCAATTAAATGCCTCCATAACCAACATATGAGAGAAATTCTCAAGATTTGTTTACAATCTTTCAAACATAAATGCAAATACATTCCCCTAGATATTACATTTAATGTTTTATCATTCAAATTCAAAACATTCTCAAAATGTGTGCTGGTGCATTTCCAGCTGTCCCCTGCTCTTGCGCTTGCTTTGCTGGCTTGCTTACGATGCTCCTGCATCACTTCTCTGGAATCTAGATGTTGCCACTTGTCTAGCACTAGATGCATGTTTTGAGCTAGAATCCTTGTTGATTTTCCTATGAAACATGTTCAGACTCTATAGTAGCTCCTCTTGAGATTTCAGGATCTTCTCATTTTTTCCCTATAGATTTGCACTTCTCTTTGTAGGATTCTCATAGTTACAACTAGATCCACATGCTCCTCCCTTCCTCTTCTTCCATCGACCTCCATCTCATCATTTCCCATGCTTCCACATAGCCTTCTGATTTATTTTTTATAGCCATAAGATCTCCAGGAATCCTCCATGAGTGTAACACTCATAAAAGGAACCAAAATTCCCTCGTGAACCTCTTAATTTTGTAAGAAAAAATATGCATGAAATAATTTTTTTGTTAGAAAAAAAAGAATATTTATAGTTTTGGAAAAAGGAATGCATAATTTTATGCTATTTAAGGCCACCATTCATCTTCTTCTAAGTTGAATACAAATTATACTACTCAAATCACATTTCTGGGTGCATGATTGGATTCCTCTCTCCAAGAGATTTTCGATGACTATTCATTTCCTCAAAATTGAGTCCTGAGCAGAAAGTTATGCCTCACTGAAGATTTCACACATCATCCATATGATGATGTCACTATGCCACTTAGAACCACGTGGAAACATCTGCACAAGTGTCGACCTATGTGGCTCGACTGACATGGATTCCGTATCCACACTAGATTAGGGCTTGGTTGCCTCATTGCTGACATAGGGCCAAATATCTAGATTTTCCAAACTCCTAAATATCCACCCATCCATCTTTCCCCAAAATCCAGATATCTGACTTCCAGAATCCATAGGTTTAATGTTCCCCCATTACCATCACTAAAAACATTCTCTTATACTAATCTTTAAAGTTCCTCCGTTACCAACACTAAAAAAATGCTTTGATACCAATCTGTAACATCCCCAACTTACTGCTGAGCAATTACAATCCAAAAATATAGTGCATAGATTCTACACTATAATATTAATTTGTGCAGAAACACGTGAGGTAACGTGCATGATACCAATATGGATCACGCCCTCACAAATTTTCCTCTTTAGAAACTAGATATAATAGTGGAATTAACACAAAATAAAAATACACACACAATCATTTAGTGCACACCGATATTACTGTGCATGTAACACTATGAACACATGATTACTACTGCGCACAAAATGAATCTGGTGTTGCATGCAAAATTCTTTTATCCTTGTGCACAAACTTCTTTTCCATGCATACTCCAATTCTAGCCTCTTGCACGCATGGATTATTTATCTTCGCGCATGACAATTCTAGCCTTTCCTCATAAATCATGACCATTAATGCACAATTAACTAACAAGAATATTTAATAATTTTCATACTCTGCATGTGTGACAACAAATATTGAATAACAACATCATGCTTACATGTACAAACAACAATATACAAACTAACAAAAAATAATTATATGCAACGTCATACATGAAATATACCCATATCAGACATAGACAATTAAGCATACAGTAAATTAGACAAGCACATAAAGGACACTTATATTTTATAAAGAGCCACCAACTGTGCACAAAGATTAGACATTCCTCTTAGTCATAGACTCTGTTTCTCATAAAATTTCAGTGAAAGGTCACCCCTAAGCCAGGACTTAAACTCCACTAGGGAAAAATGATTCCTAATGCCAAGCTAAGATCTAATAATCAAAATAATTGCTTTGTCCAAGGTGCCAAACTATTGCAACTAGCCTATAGTCTCTCATTCCCCACATGTCTATCCCACCCCAGGAAGTGTGTCCCTTCTCTTCTCAATAGTCCCTTGACTACCCCACTTCCCTTCTAGGGCTTCAACAATAGGCCAGACAACAAGTCTCAGAGCTTAGTAACTAATGAATAGTGCACTAGGGAACAATTCCTAGCAAATATCTCACTCGGAGAGAATGCTCACGAGCCTGACAACCCGCCTATTCAATAAGAAATATCTCACCTAGAGAGAATTCTCACAGTCCTGAAAACCTGCCTCTTCGACAACAAATATCTCACTTGGAGAGAATGCTCACTGGCTTGACAACCCACCTCTTCGACATCAAAGACTCTGGTTACTAGATGGAAAATTCTTTCAAATATTTTCTCTGTAGATAAGGTAATGGTCATCCCCCCCTGTTCAGATGGTTTGACCGATGATGAAAAATTAGTGAATCCCCCCCAAACTAGACTAAGGTTCAACCATATATTTTCATGGTCATAATTGGACACTTGTCACCTTTAGAATTATCTTTAGCCACTTGGTGACTCATTCCCATCCCTCAGGAACTTAGGATAAATAAATATCCATAATTATAATTTTTGAAAATATTAATAAAATATTCCCTTGAACTTAAGCCCCCGTTTTCCATTTTTGGTGGAGTGTAGCCCCCTGTATCTTTTCATCACATTGGTCTGCGCGTAATGATGTGATTTTATTAATAATTGAGTGTGATTACATTTTACATGGACAAGCACACTAGCCTTTTTGCATCCTGACTCACCAGCCCAATAACCACACATGCTCCTCCGCCTCACACACACACACACATAACTTGGTCCGATGTGCACTTCAAGGCAATCCCTGTGCACTTAATTAGGTGTACAAACACTATGGAATGTGCACACCATTCCTTTGATGTGAAATCCACACACACTTACTCAGGTACAAACAACACTATGTATTGTGCATGCTCTTTTTTTGGAAAACAATCCTCACGCAGTCACTCAGGTGCATGTAAAATTGAACCAACACTTGGTGTCAATGACTCACCATCCTAAATGTACATTTACAATTTCATTTAAAATTGAGGTTTGAATTAGGGGCATTACATTCCCGTCCCTCTTATTTATGCACTGTCCTCAGTGCACTATATACACATGTACATACACAAAATTCAAAAGTCTTCAAAAAGATATGTGTACTCTGATCACATAGCAACCTCGTGCTCCCAAGTTGCATCCTCAAGACTGTACTAGGTCCATTGACCTTTACTATCTCCATGGATCGATTCCACAACTATTTGATTTTCCAATCCAATATGCAATCCATTCGCACTCAAAAATTACCTTCTGGATCCACCTGAATCACATTCCAATCAATGACATGATTAGCATCAGGAACGTATTTTTTTAGAAAAGATACATGGAAAAAATCATGAATACACAAGGATGTAGGAAATGAAAGCATTATGCGATAGGACTAATCCTCTCTAGGATTTAAAATGTCCCACAGTAGTGTGTTTCCAACTTAGAACATTTTCCCAACTTTAGGGAATTGCATCTTGCTTTTACTTTCAAGAACACATGGTCTCCCACTTTAAACTCTCTATGGGTTTTTCCTTTACCTGTGCAACTTTTCTACCTTTCTTGGGAAACATTTAAATTTTGCCTTACCTTCATCATCTACTCTTCCATTTCCCGGAGCATATATGGCCTAACCACTGTGCGTTCTGCTGGGTTTTCGCAACTCATTGGTTTTTTGCACTTTCTACCATAAAGTGCCTTAAATGGGCTCATCTTTAGAGATGCTTGATACTCAATATTATAAGAAAACCCAACCAAAGGTGAATATTTTTCCCACTATTTCGGTTTGTCCATCACATACATTCTTAGCATATCTTCTATCACTTGATTTACCTTCTCTATTTTCCCATATGACTCTGGATATTAGGCTATGCTAAAATTCAGATTTGTTCCAAATACTTTGAGTAGCCCTTTCCGAAAATTCGATGTGAACTTGGGATCTTTGCCAGACACAATTGTCTTAGGTACACCATGCATCCTAGAAATTTCTCTCATGTATATATCAACAATGTTGAATACCTTTGATCCAGGAGGATCTTCACAGTAGACAAATTCAAGTCCGTCTCAGTTGTAGGAAACATTGTCCAACCAATAAAGAGCTTGCAAGGAGCTTTCTGATGCATTTTTAAATGAGGTCAAATGGACTTCATATGCTAAAGATATGTCTTGTTGAAGTAAAGAGGAAAACATGACAAAATTCAAATGTAATGATTAATACATAGTGAGCATGGGTTCTCATGAATTAATGTATTTTTCATTGTAAAAGGAAACTATTTGGTGCAAAATCTATGTAGGATTTTAGTTTCCTAGTCTCAAGTGGAGTCTCATGGAGAGTTGAGATCTTCATGGATGGTTGAGATATTTTCTCAAACCAATCCATTGAGATATGCCAGTATCCTAATTTAGGATATCTTGAGATATTTTATCTCCTTAAAATTCTTGAGGTAGTTCTCAAATGGAGATGCTATTTAAACCCTTTTGGAGTTCAATAAGGGAGACTCCTTTTTGGAGATCTTGTTGATTCGTATGTCTTTTGTAAAGGAGAGGATTCATTTTCCCTTTTGTGTAAGGATAGATGAAAATTTGAAGGCTTGTTGGAGAATCTGTATGCCCTTTAAAAATTGAAGAATCAATAAATCAGGTTCATGGATTTCATGAACCTAGAGACGTAGCTAGGGGGTCTAGTGAACTCCATTATCACATTATTGTCATAGTTGTATGTGTTTGATTTGATGCATTTTCACTTGTGTAAGTATAGTTTTATTTGCAAGCATACACAGTAATTATGACAATTTTATGATATCATGTTAATGTATTTAGTAATGAAGCATGTTTTGTGAATCTAATTCTCTTATTCAAATGTAACTTCGTTAGAAAAATATCTTAGGTTGAAAATTTGGATGTAAGAAAATTCTCACCAAGTTTTCAGATCAAGTGGTATCAGAGTAGGTCTGATAGTTTTGCATATTGTGAATATCAACATGGGCAAAGGATTGAAGTGAGGAAGACTTCAAGAACTTGAAGAAATCAACCAATGCATTTGAGAAGAGAATGAAAAGCTCAGAAAGATTCTACAAGTTGCAGAAGAAGAGAAGCAAGAGATTCAAGATAAATATCAGCTTCATAGAGAATTCCTTAATGGAATTATTGAAGAATTGCAACTCGAATTGCAAGCCAAGGATGATCTTTTGGCTAAGTTGCAACATGGTGAATGAATGGAGGACAAAGAGTCTTCTATTGTGGATGCACAAACCCAAACTGAGGTATGCATTGAGAGTATTTATTCATGTTCGCTTTCATCTCAGTATGATAATAATGCTGGCATGAAGATTCTCACTAAAATGGGATACAAAGGAGATGGACTTGGAATTAATGACCAAGGAGTCACTCAAATATTAGAGGTGGTAAAAAGACCATGAATTGTAGGTTTGGGATTAGGTCAAGAGGATATTGGAGAGTTCTCAAAGACTACTGAAGCAAGAGATGCTTCAAAAACCATTTTTACATCATTGGATTCCAAGAGAGGAGTCAAATCAACTAGTCCTCATCAGATCAAGGACAATTCAGAAAGGTATACTGTGATGTAGCCAAGCATCAAATGAATAAAGTTTGGGTTAAGAAGACAAATGTGTCCATGGGAAGTGAGAAAAAAAAGAAACCACACCTTCCAAGTCCTCATGTCATGAATGCACAGTTGAATGGAAAACGAAGGAAATTTTGTAGTTATTGTAACACCAGTGGCCATTGGGAGAAGAAGTACTAGAAGTTGCATCCCAAAATTCACCACAAATCAAGCAGGAAACTTGTGAAAAATCCCATGAAGAAGGGGGCTCCATAAGCCATTAAAAAAACATGGTTACAAGAAGAAAGTGCTTGGTTCTAGCTGGTTAAGCAGTTGATAATGTTTCTACAAGTTTTATTTCATCTATTTTGTAAATTCTCGAGTTATATGGGGGTAGATATCCCTCTTTTGATGAAAAATTCTCAAAAGTTTCCTGACTCAAAATTGAAAACCAATGGTACCATTGCGAAAATCTTGTCGAGATGAATTTGACGATGCTTGAATCGTGTAAAAC
The DNA here is from genome assembly GCA_032191745.1 of Picea mariana. Classification (NCBI taxonomy): domain Eukaryota; kingdom Viridiplantae; phylum Streptophyta; class Pinopsida; order Pinales; family Pinaceae; genus Picea; species Picea mariana. The sequence goes on from JASDQU010680560.1 coordinate 71,838, forward strand.
GGAGTCTGGATGGAGAAGTTTTCACATTCTGAAATGGCAGGGTCTCCATAGGGTCGACAAGTTGTGATGGCGTTGTCAATCAGACATTCAAGTTGGTGGACAATTTGGACTCTGTTTGGGATAGGATGTTTCTGATTCAATATCCCCATCTTCTTTCTCGGATCTATTCCCTTTTGTAAATCCCTTCTATATAGACTTGTATTTCGTTCTCTGTCATCCTAATTTAATCGAAAACAGAACCAAGAAATTATGGATAGAGAATGCCACATGATGAATCCAATATCAAGAAGGATAATGGTTGTTATAGCGATCTAGATTTTGGTTTCCCATCACATCCATAAGCTTTGGTAGCTAGGTTATTGTTGAGATACATGAGGTTATGGATGAATACATGCCACTTAATGTATCCTCCAAATAAGGGCACCATTGATCATGCCTCTGATCATGATAGACGAAGAGTCCAATTTTGTTGTGACATGAAAATCAGAAGATTTCATAACAAAAGAACCAAAGTCAAAATCTCTATGGAAGAATTCGTGGAAATTCTATCGCATTCTTATAGTGAAGACTGACATATCAAGATTAGTTTAGATCACATTTATATCCTCCTTAACTTTGTTGATGGCCCGAGTTTATACGTGGCCAAAAATTGCTCCAACATTATTTTATGCCAAGGTTTGTACAACAAACATGTTTCTTCTCCATTGAAGAAAGGAAAGTTTATTAAATACATGCGTGCTTGTGTGTATCACCGACGACATACCATATCCTTGTACTGGAAATTGTGTTTGTAATATTTTCTTGCTTGAGAAGATAACCTATAGAGGAAGACACTTGTATGAGAAGTGTGTATGAAAGAGTCAATTGATAACTTCTGGAAACTCATTTTTCTGTCAGTAGATCAGAAAAAACTCTATACATTGATATTTTTGCAGTACAATATTTTCCATCAACCAAGTCAAGAATCAAAATTTTGGTTGCCAATCTCAGTGTAGATCATACTTTGAGGAGTTTGAAGTGGATATCACATTCTTATTGTAATGGATATGAGGGTATACGATTCATTTAGATGTCAACATGCACGGTTACTATGTTTATTCCATGTTGTTTACCTCAAGGTTCAACATCGATGTTAGTATGTAGTTGATCAAGCCCGTTAGCCTCGTGTTGCATTCATTGCATAGTTTTTCAATCCAAATGATAGTAAGATGCTATCAATTTGTGGTCCTTGAAACAATGGCGGTAAATGACTTGTAGCCACCTTTATCGTTCACCATGTGTTTGTTATCAAAGATGCATGTTGATGGAAACCTAGCGATCCCTACATTTGGAACTGGTGTAGGATTGTTGGTGCAGAAATTTTATTATTTTTTCCATTTGGACCATGGCAATCAAAATGCATTATTTTTTTCTTTAATGCACATGTTTTGGTAGTAGGTTTTGTGAGTACATGCTAGTGCATTTACCATGCTTTGCACAACTATGTAATGAGATTGAAAACCGTACAGTTGCTCGACTATGTGACATTTAGGCACATTAAATTGCCTTGTAAAATTTCTATATTGCATTAAATTGGTTTCTTTGTAATCATCATGTAATCAGTTGACTGAGGCAATTTTCCTAAGCCATTTTGGTGATTCCTTGTAAACTTGTCCAAAGAGTGTATTTATAAACTATTGGAAAGTATTTCAAAAGATGTAATACATGTACCATCTGTTACGTAATTCGGTTATCATCAGATACGGGTTGCATATTTATGCATATTTGGGATTTTACATTTTAGCTTTGAATAACGGAGGCGAAGGAAGACTGGAATGTGCCTTTCAGGGACATTTGCATGCATTTGATGTTGGATTGATGATTAAAGTTGGTACTTTTGGAGACCAAATTTTTTCTCCATGGGGAGGTGTGATCTAGGAGGATATTCACAGTTGAAAAATTCAAGATGGTCCCAGTTGCAACCAACATTGTCTAGCCAACAAAGAGCTCACAAGGAGCTTTCCGATGCATTTTTGAATGAGGTCAAATGGACTTCATATGTTAGAGATATGTCTTGTTGAAGTAAATGGGAAAAATGGAAAAAAATCAAATTTAATGATTAATACATAGTGAGCATAGGTTCTCATGAATTAATGTATTTTTCATTGTAAAAGGAAACTATTTGGTGCAAAAGCTACGCAGATGTTTAGTTTCCTAGTTTCAAGGAGAGTCTCATGGAGAGTTGAGATCTTCATGGATGGTTGAGAGATTTTATCAAACCAATCCCTTGAGATACGTCAGGATCCAACTTTAGGGGATCTTGAGAGATTTTATCTCCTTAAAATTCTTGAGGTATTTCTCAAATGGAGATGCTATTTAAACCCTTTTGGAGGTCAATAAGGGAGACTACTTTTTTGAGAGCTTGTTGATTCATATGTCTTTTGTAAAGGAGAGAATTCATTTTCCCTTTTTTGTAAGGAGAGATGACAAGTTGAAGGATTGTTGGAGAATCCATATGCCCTTTAAAAATTGAAGAATCAATAAGTCAGGTTCATGGATTTCATGAACCCAAAGACGTAGCCAAGGGGTCTGGTGAACTTTGTTATCACATTATTGTCATAGTTGTATGTGTGTGATTTGATGCATTTTCACTTGTGTAAGTAGATTTTTATTTGCAAGCATACACAATAATTGTGGTATTTTTATGATATCATGTTAATGTATTTAGTAATGAAGCATGCTTCATGAATCTAATTTGCTCTTATTCACATGCAACTTTGTCAGAAAAAAATCTTAGGTTGAAAATTTGGATGTAAGAAAATTCACACCAAGTTTTCAAATCAACCTTGTGAGTTGACTTCACTAGAATAAAATGGGAAGATTTAGTAAGCTTTCTCACCACTACCATAATATAATCATGTTGCTTAGTAGTCCTAGGAAGCCTAGTAATGAAATCCATGGTTACAAATTCCCATTTCCACTCAAGAATGGGAAAAGGCTGTAGAAAACTAGTTGGGTTTCTATGTTCATCCTTGACCTTTTGACATTCAAGACATCTAGCAATAAAATCAACAACCTCCTTTTTCATTCCTGGACAATAGTATTTATTTTTGACCGCTGCAATTGTCTTGTGATACCCTAAGTTTCCAACATAAGTAAATTTATGCATCTCTGACAATAACATATTTTTCAACTCCTGATCATTTGGCACATAAACCCTATGCCTATACATGAGTATTACATTCTCTTTTAACTCATAACCTTCAAATTTCTGTTGCAATTTACCTTGTTGTAAATTTTTATTTATGTCCACATAGCATTGATCTGAGTTGGAAACCTCTAAAATTTTGTCACTCAAATATGATTTGTACATTATAATGTTTGTTGCATGCATCTCATGCACCCTCCTGTTGAGTGCGTCAACTACCTTTTTCTCTTTACCTTTGATATGCTTGATATCGAAGTCATACTCACTAAGGAAATTTAACCACATGCTTTGTCTAGCATTTAAAGTTGGATGTCCAAAAAAAATATTTCAAACCACTATGGTCTATCCTCAACTCGAATATTTTCCCCATGAGGTAGTGCTTCCAGATATTCAAGGCATGCACTATGGCTTCCAATTCCGAATCACGAGTAAAATAGTGCCTTTCATGCTCTTTTAATTTCCTTGATTCATAGAAAACCACATGCCCATTCTAATCAAGGAATCCACAAAGCTCTTCCTTATATGAATCCATGCACAAAACACAGTCTTCATTAGGATCAACAATTCTCAAAATTTGCACACTTTTCAACAAACTCTTCAAGTGTTGAAAACTCCTTACAGAATCCAGAGTCCATTCAAATTGCACACCTTTCTTTTGCAAGGATTTAATTGGATGTGAAATCTTTGAGAAGCCTTCAATAAACCTTTTGTACAACCCTGTAAGTCCCATGAAGGACCTCACCATCTCTGTGACATTCCTGGGTGTTGGCCACCCTTCAATGGATTTTATCTTCTCTAGTTCCACAACTATCCCTTCCTCTGAAATGATATGACCCAAGTAATAAATTTTCCTTTGGTAGGTTGAACACTTGCTCAAATTTCCATACAACTAATTTTCTTTTAGTACTTGCAACACCATCCTCAATTAATTCTCATGTTCTTCTTCATACTTTGAGTAAATAAGTATGTCATCAAAAAATACAATGACAAACTTATCTAAGTATTCTATGAAAATACCATTCATTAAACACATAAAGATAGTTGGTGCATTTGACAACCCAAATGGAACCACTGTGAACTCATAATGGCCATACCTCATCTTGAAGGTTGTCTTGTTGATGTCTTATTATTTAATTCTCACTTGGTTATACCCATATTTGAGATCAATATTTGAAAATATCTTCTCGCCCCTTAGTTGGTCAAATATGTCATCTATCCGTGGAAAATGATACATGTTCTTTATTGTTACCACGTTAAACTTCTTGAAGTCAATGAAAATCCTCAATGTAACATCCTTCTTCTTCATAAAAAATATTGGGGAACCCCAAGGTGACATACTTGGGCGTATATACCGCTTCTTCAGAAGCTCTTCAATTTTCGTATGAAATTCCTTCATATTTTGTGTACTCATCCTATAAGGAGTCTTGGATATGGGGGATACTTCAGGAATCATATTTATAGAGAAATCAATATCACTTTTCGGTGGAAATCCCGATATTTCTTTAAAGACATATGCAAATTATTTTAGTACTCCACAATCTTCAACATTTGACACTTTATCCTTAGGAGTATCCTCCATGTGTGCTACAAATACTTGAAATCCTTTCCTGTATCTTTTATTCAATTGCAAGGTTGATACTTCTCTGATAGTTACAACTCTTGGAATGCCTTGGAATATTATTAAATTTCCTTCCTCATCCAAGCAAGTAAATTCCTTATTGTAACAGTCTAGAATGACATGATGTTGGTCCAACCAATCCATACCAATGAGAAAATCATAAGATCTCAAAGGTATGATATTCAAATATTATTTTGTTCTCGTCCCATTCAAGTCCATTGGACATGCCTTAACCATCTCATTAATTTTCCCTTTTTCCCCCATAGCTAAATGCACCAACCAAGGTTTTCCAACCTTTCTTCTTGACAATCAGAATCTTTCCACCATCTTAGTATTTAGATAACTATGACTAGCTCTTGAACCAATTAAAATAGCAATGGGTTGGTCATTAATCTTACCTTCCACTTCAATAATGTGCCACTGAAACTCAACTTTATTTTTATCCATGGATGAATAGATCCTCGGTACATTTATGCCCATATCTTCAACTGTCACAAATTGTTGTACATTGTGAACAATCCTCACTTTTTCACTTGTTTGAGGTAAATCTATGTACATGTGGTCTTCCCCAGAACCCTAAAAATGAATAGGTGGTTTCATTGGTATTTTCCCTATTGTCTCAGTCATTCTGGATTCCTTGGGAGTTGACTATCCTTGACAATTATTTCTTAAAAAATGGTGGCTTAGTCCCCTTCTTTCTCTATTCCATCTTGCTTTTCTTCTTTTCTTCCCAAGCCTTTTGGAAATTAGGTCTCCCCCCTTGCTGATCATAGAGACATTTAGCTTACCTTATGGTTTCCTCCAATATCTTGTGGTCATCATATTGTATATTTTCACTGATGAATGATGGAATCCCTCTCAGGTACCTCTTAATTTTAACTTGATCATCCTTGATGAGTGCAACATATTTCAACATCTTGAAGAATCTTCTTTCATACTCATCTATTGTCATACTCCAAAGCTTGAGTTCAAAGAAATTCTTTATTTTGTTTTCATAGTATCGTTTGGTTAAGTATTTATTTTGAAAATACATTTTAAACTCTCTCCAAGTAACCTTCTTCTCATCAGTGTGTTTCACTTGCACGAACTGATCCCACCACATTGATGCTTTTCCCTTTAACTGATAGATGACAATTCTCCCTTCTTCCTACGTAGAGTAATTATGCAATTGGAAGTACTTCCTCATTCCCAAAAACTAGGTATCTACTTCTTCAACCTTATGTTTCTCACCATCAAAGGTAGGAGGCTTGATCTTATTCATTTCTCCATGTAGCTCATCCACCCTAGTCCTTCTCTTATTCTTTCTAATAGGATATGGACTTGAGATACTGTGTGCTTTCCTAAATGAATGTTTTTTGTGAGTGGTGATGATTCCATTCGACACTTCTTATTTTTATTCTCTCATCATGAGACATGCGACTTGTTGAATTTATTGAATTTTTTTCCTTATCCATTTTATTTTCTATTATGTCCAAGATGTTACGATCCAACGCCTTAAAAATGATAAGAAAT
>JASDQU010680560.1:97028-118955 GCA_032191745.1 Picea mariana
GTGAATCCCCCTCAAATAGACTAAGCTTCAACCGTATATTTTCATGGTCATAAATGGACACTTTTCACTTTCAAAATTAGATTTATCCACTTGGTGACTCATTCCCATCCCTCAGGAACTTAGAATAAATAAATATCCATAATTATACTTTTCAGAAATATTAATGAAATATTCCCTTGAACTTAAGTCCCCCTTTTCCCTTTTCGTTGGAGTTTATCCCCATGTCTCTTTTCATTTGATTGGTTTGCATGAAACAATGTGATTTAATTAACAATTTGAGTGTGACTACATTTTACATGGATAAGTGCACTAACATTTTTGCATCCCAACTGACTAGCCCAATAACCACACAGACTCTTCGACCTTAAATACACACACACACACATAAAATTTGGTTCAATGTGCACTTCAAGGTAATCCCCATGCACTTACTCAAGTGTGAAAACACTATGGAATGTGCACACCCTTCCTTTGATGATAAATCCACACCCACTTACTCAGGTACGCGCAACACTATGGAATGTGTATGCTCTTTCTTTGGAAAACAATCCTTGTGCACTCACTCAAGTGTGTACAAAAATAAACCAACACATGGTGTCAATGGATCACCAGCCTAAATGTGCATTCACAATTATGGTTTATATTAGGGACATTACAATAAGTTTATTAAAAAAACCTTTCACAAAATTCTTGACCTCTCCTACCTAGATATCCTAATTCTACTCACAAGGTTCCACCATATGCGATCCGAACTTCCTAATAAGTCCATTTATACAAAAAATTGGATTTTTCAGATCCTTGGATAGTGTTTACATAGAACAATGGGTCTCACTTGTACCCGAATACCACCCCAAAACTCCTTATTTTCCCACCTGTACTGACATGCACCTAATGGCAGGCCTCCACCTTTCACGAACCCATTTGCCGCAGAAAGAGTGGGTCCCACCCCCCTTTCTTCTTTATGCCCTTGGCACACAAATTATACATCCATTGGATCAAATGATGGAGAAATCACTTAGATAAATGGTCCAGAAAAAGCACAAAATTCAAGTTGATCGACCTTTAATGGGGTCACCTCAGTCCAATAGATCCGACCACATATATTTTTTCAATTTGATGGTGTAGATTCATAGCAACTTCGAAATATGCTTGACCAATAACCATGTTCTTTCTGGTTCCAATGTACCACAATTCCACATTGGACATCTGACCTTCCCCAAAAATCCTCATTAAATGGAATCCCAGATCTATGAATATACTAGATCTTTTGGTTCCACCTATGAGGTTCCGCATCTGACGTTTCTCACTCTTCTTTACTTCCCAAGATATATATCATTTGGCAATTCAGAAATTCGACATTTCTAACAATTCCAAACAAAGGAAAACCCCAAATACACTAATCTATGAATGGGCCATGGTTCCTCACTTCAATATTTTTCCATCTCATACTTGACATCTTGTATCCAAGACTTTATTAAAAGTCCAACTTAGAAAAATTTCATATTTTCGGATCTGGATCTGCCATATGACCTTCCACCATTTCCCTACTAGTGCATCATACTATTGAAGTCTCCTTTAACACCTTATAGTAACATGGCATGTTGACTCAATCAATAAAAATGCATCTGACTTGGATTTCCTATGTGGCATATAGGATATGACACTTTGCAAAAACTTGATGATAATTTTTCAGATATCTGGATCTTCTAGTGTCACAATTCCCTTTCTATATTCCGTCATCCGAGATTCGACCCTTTTGGAAAATCCCTTTTTGAAACTTCCAAATATCCATATTTTTGATAATATGGATCTAAATTTCTTCAAAATCTTGGATATCTCCATTTATCTTTTGGTCCACAAATGTTATCATGGCTTGTTGAAGAGTCACCCCCTGTTGATGTGTCTATTAAGGTATCTTATTGACATGACATCCAGATATGACCTTTTTTGAAACTTTCGGATCTCTAGATTTATAGATACCCAGATCTTAAGTTCGTCAAACTCTCGTATATCCTCCACCCAAATTCTAGTCCATGCCTTACCACTATGGTCATTGATGATACTCTTTCCACTTACAAATCACCACGTGGATCCCCAAAATCACCACATGGAACCTCGACATCCCATGTGGAATCCACATCATCCTGACATCACTTCCTTATGGGGTTTCGCCAAGTCTGGGTTCCATATTTGGATCTGGTTTTTTGAAACAAGTCCATTTTCTAAATTCTTCTAAATCTTTGGATAGAGGGTTCCTTCGCAGGGATTACACCTCCTAGTATTTTCCTAAAAAAATAGATTTATCTACTTTTATTTTCCCAAAAACATGTATTTCTATGCATAGATCCACCATGACCTTCCATGGATGCCTCTGCAAAACCAAAACTTACCATCACCTCAACCTTGAGATGACGTTTCCCTTGACCTTCTGTCAAAGAGTTGTATACTTTGACCTGCAATTTTTCTCTCATGTGACGTCTTTGGACCATACATATTGAGTGTTGTAAACCATATCTCTGATACCAATCTTCAATTTACCCCATCCTTGCTCGGGCCCATTACCAACAGAAACACACAAAACATGTATCTTACAAGCTACTAATTCATACAAATTTAATCATTTTGATAACATTACTAAATTGCATCGACAACATGCTAATTAAATGTAAATGTGACTAATTTACTCAACACAACAACATATAATTCATTCCAAACTCATAGTAGATGAAAATTGAAATAAACCATAAATGTAACATAGAAAAAAGATAAACAAACCTATCTTTCTATAACAGTTGTGAAACTAGTTTCATGGGAAGAGCGTTTCACCCAACCATAGACTTGTTTTTCCAAATATCAATAGCAAGTCACCCTTGAGTTGGAGCTAGAAATCCAGAAAATAGGTTGTATGTCCTCTTTCCACTCACAACCAAAGTTACCCATGACCCACTGGTATTCTCCTACAACTATATTGATTCCTCCATCTTTGTTCCTCTCCACCTTCTTGGCCCAAGAAATGTACCCCTTTCTCTTTTCACAGTACCTCAAGCTATACCATTCATTTATCAAGGCTTCAAACACAGGTTGGATAAGAATATATCTAATGGGGACTTCAAGGATGTCAACTACTAGGAATTCTACCAACACAAATCTTGTTGCTCCAGTGAAAATCTCACACAAAGATTTCACTCCACAAGTCTGAAAACATGCTTCATTTGCAAGCCTAACAAATTGCTTCTTCATCCTTAAATAAATCCATAACAATTTGATAATGTGTCCATCATTGTTGCCTCATATCCAACATGCTCTTCCCTATTGTCTCTTAATTCCCATGCATAAAATCCATCATATACTCCTCTATTTCCCCATACAAATTTCCTTCGCTTCCCTTTCTTACTTGACTCACACTTTTCCCCAACATGATTGTACTCAGTTCCATCTCTCAATAAATATGGGATGCGACTCTCACACCCACCCTCTTACAATTATTCAATGATTGGACTCTCCTAAACTCAAGGGAATAAATAGAAGGTTCACTTAAAGCAATATAATTAGGAAAAAAAATGGGATTTATAATCATGAATAAAACCCCCTTAGGCCCTTACTCTCTTGTGGATAACTCAACCCCCATATCTATCCATGTCCATCTGCAACTAGAATCATATTTTATTTACTAATTTTGGATATACAATTTCACATATTACATTGCTTGGTCCATAACCATATATCATATCTACATTACAAATTACTAAACTGGGGATTATAGAAGGGATGTTACACATGTTCACTAATCTGGCTCCTTTACTATGATGGTTGAGAATGATGAAAATGATGATCTATTTCAACTCTTAGTAGTAATTAATTCATTTAGTAAGGTAAAAATCCCAAGTGCAGAAAAATGTACTGTCGAATTTTTTGAAGATTTCTATGATCTCTTTGGTGGTGGTTTTCTTAGGGTGGTGAAATAGGTAAGGTAGTCGGGGTAGATCTGAGGTTGTTTCAATTCCAATATATATCATTTTTCAAATAACTATAAAAAATCATTGCTAAGGTCATCATTATAACGATTAATCCAATTTTATCTAGAGTTATTTATCAAGAACAATTTGGGTTCTTTCAAGGTTTACTAATCCATGAGGCCATCGGATAGGTCCAACAAGGTGTGCACATGATGAAGATTTCAGGTAGTCCCATGGTAGTTATCAAATTGTATCTATCAAAATCCTATGATCGAGTCTCTTGGACCTTCCTAAATATTCTCTTTCCTTAGATCAGGTTCAATCTTAGGATTGTAAATTAGATAATGTGTTGTGTAATGAAATCATCATTTGTGGTTCTTATGAATGGGGATGGATCTGATTTTTTCAAGCCCTTCTAAGAAATTTTTTAGGGTTGTCCTTTATTACCGTATCTTTTTATTCTTATTTTCAATGGCTAATTTTTTTAATTATCAATTCCGGACTCTCTCATCACATCAAGGGGGTTTATATTGGTCATAAAATTAATATTACACACCCATTGTTTGTCGATGATGTGCTCATTTTTTTTCCTTTGCAATGTTGTTGAAGGGGAGCATTATAAAATAATTATTTCTTGTTTATGTGGTGCTACCTGGATAAAGGTGAAATTGGAAAAATAAACCAAACATTTTTTGGATGTTGTAGGTGATGATAGGATCTAGGTGACAATGATTTTTGGCTACTAGGAACTTGAATTGAGTGATGGTTTTAAATATATGGATTATTGTATCATGGATAATCAATATGACCTATCAGAATGGAAATGGATTCTCAAAAAAGTTGAAAAAAATATTAATTGTGGTGCAATCATTGTATTTCTCGAGGGGGGTGGGGCGACCAATCTTGGTTAAATATGTCCTCAAATCCATTTTGGTATATTGGCATTTGTTGGCACCATTTACTAAAGGAATTATGAATAAAATATTAATGATAGAATTCAATTACTTGTGGAAAGGAAAAGTTGAATATTTTGGGTCCCATCTCGTAAGCTTGAAGAAAATCACCCAGTCTAAGTATCAAGGGGGCTGGGGCCTTGAAAATTTATCTTATTTCAAGAATTGTTTAGTGGGGGAATATCTTTGGATATTTATTATGAGGGAGTTTTTGGCATCAAATCATGGAGGCCAAATATATTTCTCCAAGTTCTAATTTGGATTGGATCTAGTCCCCTCATAAGTCAAGAAACAATTCCTCATATCATCGATGTGCCATCTCTTAGTATTTTTCAGTGGCGGGGAAACATTTCACCTAAAATATCATGTTAGGAACTAAGGTACACATTGGCTCTAATGCAATTATGGGATGTAATGAGAACATTTTCCTACCTAACATTATGATAATTTTCCCATAGGTAATAGGAAAAAGTACACTCAACCAGATTGTCAATTGGGCTATGCAAGGTATTAGATGTAAAATAATATGCAAAAACATGAATATTCAACATATATCAATGGAACAACAAAATATGAGAAGAGAATCACCAAAAATAATACCTTTAATCATAGAAAGAAATGTTCACTTACCTCTTTGAGTGGTAAACCTCCAATAGAGAAGAGATCTATTACAATAATTCTCAAGACAAGCTTTCTCATGCCTCCTACTCTTATTTATACTAATTCTATATTCTAAAGAATATTATATAGGAAGATATTTCTAGAAGCGAAAGTTTCTATTAGGTATTCTTAGATTGACTTGTTCATATGTATTAAATAGGCCTTACTAACTAATGTCAGCCTTTATTAAATTGAAAATACATTTAGGCCTTATTATCTAATGTCGAACTTTATTGCATCAAAAATATATTATTCTATATACATGATGGGTTAGGTCCCTAGCATTCCCTCCCTCTTAAAAAAGAGCATTATCCTCAAGTCTTAAGATGGGGAAACCGTTGTAGAATGATAACTGGTTCCTAGGTGGCATCTTCTGGTGGAGTATCCTTCTAGTGAACCAAAAATTCCTTAATGGTGCACTGATGGAGACAATGCTCTCTATGGTCCAATATGTCTTGTGGATGCAACCAAATGGAACCTTCTTCATCCAACTCTGGTAGGCTCATATGGGTGTGGCATTTGGTGTCAATCACTTTATTCAAGCACGAGACATGAAAAATAAGATGTAGCTTTGGGTGACTGGGCAAAGCTAATTGATAGGCCACTAGCCCCATGTGTTTGATAATAATATAAGGACCATAAAATTTTGGTGCAATTTTCTAACACCTTTGATTGCAGTCTGCTTGTATGGTTGGAGGCAGAAAAAAAATGATCCGCTTTAGCAAATTGACGTTCAAAATGACCCTAATTTGCTTGTTGCTTCATGTGATTTTGAGCCAATATTGAATTGTCTTTAAGAGTACAAAGAATGTTCGTGTGGACAATAAGATTGTGGTCAAATTCCAGAACTTTGGAGACACCCTTCATGTATGGGATAACTTATGGTAGCTTCTATCCATATAGTGCTTCAAAAGGAGTCATGTGAGTGGTAGCATTATAAGAGGTTTTGTACCACCATTTATTGAGGGCTAACCACTAAACCCATTGTTGTTGTCTGTCATATGAAAAAAACCTCAAATATGTTTTCAAACACTTGTTTACGACTCCCGTTTGGCCATCATTCTAGGGATGATAAGCTATGATGAGATGCAACTAAGTTCCCTAGAGACTGAATAGTTATTTCCAGAAATTGGTGGTAAAAGTGGGATCACAGTAAGAAACAATAAAATGAGGCATTCCATGGAGTTTGAAGATATTATGCATAAAAATTGAGCCACTATGGATGTTGTGAATGGGTATTGAAGAGAACATAAATGAGCATATTTGGAAAGAGGATCCACTACCACCATGATGAATGACTTATTTCTTGATTTGGGTAAGCCAAAAATGAAATCCATGGAAATATCTATCCAATTAGTAGGTGGAAGAGGAAGGGGTTGGAGTGCACCATGATTTTTGAAAGTATCTCCCTTATTGTGTTGACATGTATCACATTCAGTCGCAAAGGTGCGGAGGTCCTATTTCATACCTTCCTAGAAGAAGGATCATTTTAACCTTTCATAAGTTTTGGTAAAACCTGAATGGCATACTATATGTCAAGCATGAAATTGAAAGAGCACCTTTGGTTTAAGGGCCAACTTTTTTCTTAAATACAAGTGACCTTTATAGTGAAACTCTTCATTGTGCCAAGAGTAACCTAGAGAAGCTTGTAGATCCTATTGAAGTTTTTGGATTATGTTAGCAATTTTGGGGTCTTGAAACCATTCATGTCGAACAACCTAAATCCAATATCCTTCAATGAATGAGAGGGAAAATACGGGCCCTTTGTCTTCATATTTCAGAGAAAGAGAATCAAACAACACATTTATTTTTCCCTTATTGTAAGCAATCTCATAATCATATCCAAATAGCTTGGTCACCCGTTTTTGTTTCTCCAAGGATGAAATTAGTTGTTCTAAGAAGTGCTTGAGGATTTGATGATCTGTTTTAATTTGGAAGTGTTTTCCCAATAGATAATGGAACCAGAGATCGATTGCATGGAAAATATCCAACATTTCCTTTTCATAAATTGATTGGCATAGATGTCGGTTTGACAACTGTTTGTTGGTGAAAGAAAAAGGTCATCCATATTGCATGAGAATTTCCTTGATTAGTCTCTCAGATGCATCCCATTCGAGAAAAAAGGTCTTTGTGAAGTCAGTTAGGGCTAGTAAAAGAGTAGTGCACATTGCTTCTTTCAATGATTGAAAGGATTGGTTAGCTTCCAGAGTCCAACTAAAAGCATTCTTTTTAGGGAGAGATATGAGAGGAGCCGCAATTTTTCCATAATTTTGAACAAACTTGCGATAATAGCCCATTAAATGTAGGAAACCATGTAGAATTTTAATATTTTTAGGGTGAGGTCAATTCTGCATAGCTTCAATTTTCTTGGGATTCACCCTTACAACATTTTTTAGGTACCTAACCTCCCTAACCCCTCACATAGGTAGAATAATATATTTTCAATGTAAGAAACGCTGACATTATTTTAAAGGTCTATTTAATAAATGGGAACAAGTCACTGTAAGAAGATCTAATAGAAGCTTCCACTTATAGAAAGATCTTTTGCTAGAAGGTTATTTAGAAGATAGAATTAGTATAAATAAGAGTAGGAGTCATGAGAAGTTTTTTATTGAGAATTATTGTAACAGAGATCTTCTCTCCTAGAGGTTCCCCCCTTGAAGAGGAAAGTGAACATTTCTTTATTGAATAAAGGTATCATTTTTGGTGTTTCTCTTTGGAGCAGGCAATTTTTGGGTTCAACGAAAAAACAAGGCAAATAGATGGACCAAAGGGAACAACACATGCTTGGAAAGAAGGGACAAAAATGTGACAAAAGGAAAAGGAAGCGGCACACCAGGAATCAAGGAATATCAGTGAAGAGTCAAAGAAAGGAATGGTTGGATCGAAGACCAACCATGCACAAATAGTTAGAATGTGGACAAGTTGAGTCCACCTAGAATTAAGGTTTTGAGTAATTATGTGAGGGTTTTTACCCAATTTTGTAGTATAAATAGAGGATGTATGAGGTAGCTAAGGGGGTGTGTTATTTTGATGGTAAATTGAGGTAGAAGAACTATATATTTTGAGAAACATTTTGAGTACGAGTTGCATTACTAGTTTGTTGAGAGATATGGAGCTCAGATGGAGTCAGTGTTAATATGTAATTGAGGGTCAGGTCACAAGATGTGGATCTCAGTGTGACATTGGTCTGCATCACAGAGTGTTAAGAACTTTTGATGTAGTGCACGAGAAATTTTTATGAAGAATAATAAATAAGAAGAAGATCTTTGTGGATGTAGCTCGGGGGGTGAACCATGTTAAAATCATGTGTTGCAATGTATCTAAATGATATTTTTGTTTTTCTACAATTATGAATGAATTATGAATGGTTAGAATAGTATTTTTTAGCACGCGGGATTGATAATGCATAATGAAATAACTTTTGGATCTCAATGAATGGTATAATATGATTCATGTTAAAGTAGAAGTAGAAGAAGTAACCCGAACATCCCCAAACCCTTCCATGACTACAAACATATGTGTCCTACAGTCACCCATAAGTCATATCGGGTGAGACTACGCTATGCACTATGTGCATGGTGTAGCATTCTAGTTTACCATAAGGGACAATGGTTTCTAGGGTTTTGTTGGAGAACTAATGTAGAACCTGGGTCAACCCATCCAACAAATCATCCTGTTGCTAGCTAGAAATCAAAAGAACAACTTGGAAGGGATATGATGAGAATATCAATGAAGAAAATGTAGTGGTAGAAAGGGATGTTTATGCCATGGAATCCTACGAAGAAATATATTGAAAGATGGTTGGAGATAAAGAAACTAGAGTTTGCACAGAAAGATAATGAAAGTTCTAGGTATACAATGTTCTTTACAAAGGTATGTGTTTACTGATTTGCATGAATCATTTTTCTACTATTTCCCAGAGTTCTTGCAATAGTGGATATTGAGGTTGAAAAATACTCATCCCACTAATCATATTATAAAATTGGAGTGAACTAATCAGAACATTTTTCAATTGGAAAGGGCTAATAATAAATTAATGTGCACAATGTATTTCTTGTTAGATAGTATTGTTGCCGGGTTTATTACTGAATTTTCAGTCGATACAACGAAGTCATATACTACTACAAAGCATGATTTCTTGAATGGACCCAGAGGAAGGTACATTAGTTCAATTTACACATTGATCAATATCTTATTACATGATAAAGGTGTGATGATCATGGAGTTAGAATACTAAATCACTCTACACACATGGGGGAACTGGGGGAAGCACTAAGGAAGGTATGAGATATGGAGAAGGCTTTGGAGAGAGGAAAAAAGAAGGAAGAAATGGACCCTATTATGATGGATGAGGAATATACAAGGATATAATAAGGAAAGTAGGTGTGATGCATAGCGGATGACTCTACCAATATAAGATGAATAGTAAGAAGAGGGAAGTAGCTGAGAGAGAGGGCTTGGACAATGATGAGGAAGAAGTAGAGGATTTTCGTGCCAGGAGGAATATTGAGGATATATTGCAGACCACATATGATAGGAAAACCAAAGGTCATGAATCCGACGCAGAGGAAGGTTCTCATTCTAGATCCAAATTAGTGTGGAACCCACAACCCCATGTGAAACTAAGACAACTGAAGAATAAAAAATGGTATAACAACAAGTGATTAGTGGTAGAAGGATTTCTACAAGACATGGGTCCAGTGGAAATTCAAGTATAAGCTATATAGGTTCAACAAGTAGTAGTTAGGTATCTACATGGCTCAGAGGTGGTAGCACAACAAAATTCACAATGGTAGGAGTAGATCCAACTATTAGGTTACCAAAATTCCTAGGAGAAGGGTTGGAGGACCAGAAAAACATGTTTTCATTTGTGATAATATTTTGACAGCTAAGCAGATTACAGATGAAGAAACAAAAGTTGCACAGTTGTAAATCACATTCATAAACCATGCATTAGACTGGTATTTAGTCTCATAGTAAATAATTCAACGGAAGAACCTATAACCATCCTAGATGTGAAGAAGGCCTTGATCAATGATTTTCATAAACCAAGCATAGAGGATCAATTCATGAACAATATGATCAAGATCAAATAGAAGCTAGGTGAGTCAGTTTGGGAAGTTGATCAAAGTTCAAAAGACTTAAAAGGTAATTTTAAGTTCCTTATTACTAACATGAAACATAGACATTTGTTTGTTAATTATTTGTTTCCACACTTGAAGTATCCTTTGAGGAAACAAAAACTTTAGAGCCAGGCTGAGGCTCTGCAAGAAGCTTTGCAGTTAGAGGAAAATAAATACAAGCATATAGTTCCAGACATGGAAGAGATGAGATAATGTATGAAGAACCTTACATTTCAGTTGAATTAGAATAAAGGAAAAGAAAAAAAGGGAAGTTGTTTGGTGCACAC
This sequence comes from Picea mariana, assembly GCA_032191745.1. Lineage (NCBI taxonomy): Eukaryota > Viridiplantae > Streptophyta > Pinopsida > Pinales > Pinaceae > Picea > Picea mariana. The sequence continues at coordinate 108,011 of JASDQU010680560.1, forward strand.
TATGCAGGACATAAGGGAATCATAAGAATGAGTGTCCATTATTTACGCAGTATATAGAAGTGGGAATGACAAACCCTTTATCTTTAGGAGGACCATGGTGTGAGATATGTAAAACACATGGACATGATCTATATCATTGTCCCATGATGCAGAAGTATCAGGCGGTACCAATGATTACATTTTGTAATTTTTGCAAGTTAGTTGGTCATGAAGACAAGGACGGTAGAACTTTGGAGAAGGAGAGGATTTCATATACTTATAGGGTGTAGGATGAAAACATTATAGGACAACTTGCACAATAACCACAGTATAATACCGCACAATAGTTTCAAGGGAAACCACATTATAATAACGTACAACAGTTTCAAGCACCACCGTAGTATAACAACGCACAATAATGCACAGTGCCACCACAATACAATAATGTGCAACCGCATTATAATCAGGCACCTTAGTATAATACATTGCATGAAGATCACCAAGGAAACAAAGGATTCTTCAGAGGAGGAAGTCTTGGAGGAAGAGGATTCAGAGGTGGAAGAGGACCAGTAGTATGTCATAACTATCAAAAACTTGGACACTATGCGAGAGATTTTCCACATCCACCTGCGACTTGTATGCATTGTTGTGCAAAAGACCATGAGATAGAAGACTGTTTGACACTTTTGGCAAAGATAAATGACAAGAGGAACTAGAATAATTAGAATGTACAATGGATTGTTGTGTAAATTAGATAAGATGATGGAAAGAATATAAACATAGTAACTAGAGGTGGAGACAAGACAGGAGCAAATGTAGCAAAGAAGGATCAAGATCAATACCAGTGGGCCAGGAAGAATACAACACCTGAATATAAGTTTGATGATCACAAAGAAAATGAGTCTTTTAAGGAAGATAGACATGATATTTTGAAGGAAAAAATTGCATCTACTTCAGGAACAAATCCAGGAGATGAGGTACCAATGTATGACATGCCTCCCTTGTTTGACCAGACCAATAAAGACAAACCTGTAGAGAAATTAAGTAACTTAAGAAACTTTTTGGGGTCTTGTGTGAAGTTGTTGAATGATAGAAACTCTTTACAAGTATTACAAAATCTATTAGAAAAGTGTAATTCTAGGGAAGAAAGTGTCAAGATAGTGAATCAGGTCTGGAAGAAGAGAAGAACAAGCAGGGAATTCAAGTTGAATGCAAACATTGGAGATTTCAATATGGGTGGAATTATATTGGACTTAGGATCTGAACTTAATGTTCTGCCAAAGAATACATGGGAAGCTATGGGATAACCTCAATTTGGATATTCACCTATTCAGTTGATGTTAGGAAATCATCATAGAGTGGTTCCAATTGGTATATTGAAGGGGATATCATCCAGGTGGATATTGGTGGCCACCCACTTGTTCCAAGTTCCAACTGGCTCATCTTGACAGTTTTCAGTTCATCACGTTTCTCTGTAATGGGAAAAATTATTTGTAATTGTGGGTTCTTCACTCACGGGGCTATCTTGAATCCCTACAAAACATCTAGGTGAATATTGGTGGCTGCCCACCTATTCCAACTGACTTATTTTGGAAGTTTTCATGTCAATACATCTTTCTGTACTTCTAGGGTCATTTTGGGGATCTAAATGGTGTTTTCTTGGCTTGCCATAGTCAAACTGTAGACCGATTAAGAGTTTGATGGAAGAATGTGTATTTATCGAAAATACCTTTCCAATGAGCTATCACACACCTAAAACAAATATTGTATGCATAAGTTACGACCTCGAGAAGTTAATGTACTAACTTACCCCAACAGGGCCCACATGAATTTTGGTGTTTCATCTCCTAGGGTTAGGTTTTTGGATGTCTAGGGTTTTGGAATTAATGTTTATCATAAAAAGGCCTTTCATATACTCATTGTAATAATCTTCTTGTGAATGAGCGTAGCTGTCACATCTCTTCTCAGAGATAAATATGCCACCATTCTAATGAGTCTTTCACTCTATATTTTTACAGTCTCTATACAATTTTTTTCATTAATAGAAATCATGTATTGTTGTATCTCTATGTTTCTAGAAATTTTCACGAGTATTTCAATGTAATATCTCTTCTTTCATTTCGTTCCGAAAATAATCCATATCAGTGGTATCAGAGCATGATGCTCTTGATCGTTTTTTTCAGTGCATGTCCCCAACGAGGTCCAAGTATAGAAATTTAGGTCTCGAGCTTGTCTCTCTTGATGAAAATATCTCTTGCACGCCCAAGAAACCCTCTATGGTGGGAGAAAATAAAAACAATAGGGAAAAATATTTCATTAACTTGTTTCTCAAGCAAGATATCAAATGATAGAGGAACAAAATGATGGAGAATTTTGCACACATCCTTCAATGCCTACCAATAGCAACATCCACATCTTCATCAAGCAAACATTTTGGAGGAACCTCTCCCTTCAAGGTATAAGTTAATTTTTATATTCCCATATTTGAAGGTTAGATAGATGAGGATGCCTTATAAAAATGGTTAAGTCTTCTAGAAGGTTATTTCTCTATTCAAAATTTTTCGACAGGAAAAATATTACCTTCGCACTCCTCAAGGCTCTCCCCCATGTCAAACATTGGTGGGAAAATTGTTGGAGTAAAGCTCCATAGAGGAATATGGAATATATGGGGCTGAGCCCACTTGAGATTTTTTTGTGGATGCAGTGAAGGAACAATACTACCATGTTGATAACTATGAAGACCAGTACATGAGATGGACCACACTGCAGAAAGGGAAGAGCCAACTAGTGTCGGAGTTCACAAACAATTTCCATACCTCACGCACCAAGTTGGGTATCAAAGACTCTGAGAGACATATGGTTCTGAAATACCATGGGGCTCTTCATAGGTACAATCAAAATGAAATGGATTTACTAAAAATGTCATCATTGGGAGATTCCTATCGATATGTTGTCAAAATCGAGAATAAATGTAGGCACTAGAACAAATGGGATTTCAAGTAAGACTTCCGCAATAAAAAAATCATGGTAAATATGGTCCTAACCAACAACCCCTAGACAACCAATCCAAGACACAAGAAAATAAGGGTAAAGGAAAGATGAAGAATGACACTAGGAAGTGGTGTGACTTCCACAAAATCCCATGGCACAACACTGATGACTGTTGCTCGAAACAGTCATTGGTGGTCGAGGTCAAATACAATAAGCTAAACCTTGATTCAGAATCTGATTAAGAAAATATTGAAAATAGACAAATCATCGACGAAGACCCTACTGCTACTGTCGCTACCACAACAATTAAACCAGAAGAACAAATAGATCCTGAAGAAGGGGAGCGCCTCTTCCATTCACAGATGTGGGTGAAGGGAACTCTGTTGCATTTCATTATTTATAATGACAACCAAAAGAAACTCATCTCAGATGAGGTCGTCAAACAGTTGGGGTTGTCGACAACACCACACTTGCAACCATACAACATTGGGTGGCTTCACCAGGGATGAGATATATGTGTCAACCAACAATGTCGCTTGTCCTATGGCACCCAATTTTCCCCCTCTTGATGTCTGTGATGTTTTTTTATGCCAACCATATATGTGGAAATTCCATGTTTTTTATGTGTCTCGACCTCGTAGTGTCATTATTACTATGGGAGGTCATCTCTACATGATACTAGAGGTAGTTTTGACTACTATTCCACCAAAATAGTATCACGAGGTAATCTCTCATACTGCAAAATTCATCCTCTTCATAGTATGTTCAAAGGATGCATAGAAGACCACTACAACCACTGCAACCTCAACACCTTCTATCCAACATAAGAATATTGTAGAGGAAAAAGAATATATTTTTCCTTCACCTACAATGGTTCCTACACAATTCCCCATCAATCCTATAGACAACAGGTTGGTGGAACAGATTCAACCTCACCAACAACAGGTTCATGATAACCTTCCACAGACCAAGCATCATAAATTCTCCAATAAGGCATGTAACTCACCAAGATTTAGATTCAAAAAATTCTTTCCCCTCTTCCCCATGCATTCAATGCAATGAATACCATTGCTTCCTAAGGGGGGAGGATTTATCCAGGTGGATATTGGTGGCCATCCACCTATTCCAAGCTCTAACTGGCTCATTTTGACAGTTTTCAGTCCAACACGTTTCTCTATAATAGGATTTTTTTTTTGTAATTGTGGGTTATTCACTCACAGGTCTGTCCTAAATCCCTACACAACATCCATGTGGATATTGGTGGCCTCCCATCTATTCCAATTGGCTTATTTTGTAATTTTTCATGTCAGTACATCTTTCTATACTTCCAAGGTTGTTTTGAGGCTCTACATAATGTTTTCTTGGCTTTCCATAGTCAAAATGTAGATAGAGTCAGAGTTTGATGACATAATGTGTATTTCTCAAAAATATACTTACAACGAGCTATCACACACCTAAAACGAAGATCGTATGTAGAAGTTATGACCCCGAGAAGTTAATGTACTAACTTACCCCAATGGGGCCCACATGAATTTTGGTGTTTCATACCCTAGGGTTAGGTTTTTGGATGTCTAGGGTTTTAGCTTCATGATTTTACCCATTGTGGTAAATAATATAGGGATTAGGAGATTATAGATATTATAGAAGATGTGTACTTAGAGTTATATAGGGATCATTTATCTTAATTTTTTGATAGTTTCTCATAAGGCATCACAAAGGTTAAGGATTATATGGGTCATGGTTTATGGACTACAATGCCGGGGTACTTTTTATTGGTGAATTTTCACTAATTTGATTTATTTTGCCATTTTTTCAAAAAATAAAATTTTTAATTGGACATTTTCCCTTTAAAACATTAATGGTTTTTAAATAAAACATGTTTAGATTAGTGATATTTGCCAAAATTTATAAGTTTTAATTGTAAATTTTATTTTATTAATAGAATATTCACCTCCGTATGTATATGTATGATTTTTTCGAACCAAAATGGCCACTTAGAATACTATAATTAGGTATAATATTTGAATACTTAAAGAATACCTAAATATATTTTCTTAAAGGTTAAGGATCATAAGAGTGAGATGTGGTAGATATTATAGGGATTAGGAGAGATAGATATTATAGAGGATATATATTTAGGGTTATACTAATTATTTATCTTAATGCTTTTATGGTTTCCTCTTAAGTTATTGTAAGGGTTTAGGGGTTATGGCGACTCAAGGTGTAGGGGTTATATAATGTTAAGGGTTAAAATTATTATGATTTAGTGGTTTTGAATTACAGATTTAAGGCTTAGGGGTTATGAGAGAAAGGGGTTGAGGTGTATATAGGTCAAGATTATAGAGGTTACATGCAAAAGTCTATATCAGATAATGGTTTTGTCTTGGAAGTTAAGGATGATAAGGGATTGTGAATAATAGTTAAGGTGTTTAAGTATTACATGGGTTATATGGATTAGTGTTAGAGGGGTTAGGGGTCAAGGGTTATGGAATATAGGTTTAAGGGATATTGGTCACAATGTCTTATAATTGTTAATAATTCAAGGTTGAATTCATTAGGCATAGAAGGGTTAGTTAACATTGCTTGTTAATATTAGGTATTAAATGGGTTATATATTTTTAAAAAATTGGTGTTTCAGGGTTAACATGAAATGGTTGTATGGATTAGGGGTTGTAGTAGTCACATCCTATGGGTTAAAGGATTAAGGGTTAAAAAAGATAGGATTATAAAAGGTAAACATGTTAGATGTTATTATCTATAGAGATTAAATTTTCAAGGATATATAAGTAAGTTGTTGAAGGCTCGTATGGGTTAGGTTTCATAGGGTTCAACAATCATATGGATTAGGGTTAATAAGGGTTGGGAATCGTGAGTCAATAGTTAGGGGATATTTGTTAGTGTTGGGGTCTTAGGGATTAGTTTTTTGGGGTTATATGGATTATAAATTAGTAGCAATATGGCTTATAGGTTTATAAGAGTCATATGGTTAATGAATTATGAGTTATGGGGATTAGTAGTGGAAATGGTTAAGGGTTATGGATGCTATGAGTTATGCTAGATAAAAGTTAGATATTAATCATAATTATAAGGGTTATAATGGTAAAAACATATAGGGTCATATGTTAGGGGTTCTAGGGGTTTGTGGTTATATGAATTAGGGTCTATAAAGTTCAAATTTTGAAGTTTAGAACTATATGGGTTAGGGATTATTGGTTAAAGGGGATATAGGTCACAAATGTGAGATGTTTTAAGCATTATAGTGCACTGGTTTATAAATGATATTAGAGTTAGGGGTTCAAGGATGTTAAGGTTAAGGATGATGGATACCATGGGTTATTCATTATAAGGATTAAAGGTTATGGATTATAGAGATTAGGTGTGAGTAGTTATAAGGGTTATGTATAAGAGATTAGGGACTAATGTAGTTATAGATGCGAGTTTTAATGGTTATAAAGGTTATGAGATAGTGGATATAGGGTCTAGGGATTACAAACTACAGGGTCTAAGTGATATAGGGATTAAGGTTTGGATTTGATAAAGGTTGCTTGGGTTAGGTAAACAAAATGTTATATGGGTTATTAAAAATTACATTTATAGTTCATAAGATAGGGTTTTGGTGTTATAGAAGTCATATGGTGAGGGGTCACAAGGGATAAATAAGTAGAATTTATAGGAGTTACACAATTTGGGGGTAATAAATGGTTTATTCATGTTAGATGTTGTAGGTATTAGAGGTTATAGGGAATAAGGGTTATATTGGTTCATGGTTGATTTCCATAGGGATTATTCATTATAGAATTTAGAGGGCATGTATTATGTTATAAGAAGTTGCGGGGAATAGGAGTCAATGGTTATGAATCAAAGTTTTGGATGAGTTAGGAGTTATAACAATTATGTGTTAAGGATTACAAAGGTTAAGATCATAGAGGTGATACCGATCATGTTAGAATTTATAGTGATTAAGTGTTTGATGTCAAAATTTAGGTTTTAGAAGGGTTACAAGAATTAGGTGATATATGAGTTATAAAGGTTAGAGGTTATAAGGGTTAGTGGTTATCAGCTATAACGATAAGGTGTTACAAGGTTTATAGGTCATACGGGTTATATCAATTAAGGTTATGCGGGTTAGATATTTAGGGGTTAAATTGTATGGTTTATAGGGGTCAAGGCTTATAATCCTTATAATAATGAGGGGTTATGTAAATTATGGGTTAGAGGTGATATGGATTGTAGGGTTTAGACATTGTAAAGTTTATATGGTGTCTAGATTATGGGTTATAAGGGTTAGGGGATATAGTATATATAATGAGGGGTTATGAGCATAAATGGATGTAGAGATTAAGTTTTATGTTAGTAAGGGGATAATGGTTAATGTTAATAAATATAAAGGTTTAAAATAATAATTAGCAGGTTTAAAGATTTTGGTGGTTACCAATTATAGGGGTTAGGGAATAGGTGTTTAAGGTTCTAAGGGTTGGGAATTATGAGGGTTAATATTGATAGAAGTGATAATGTTTAATGGTTATAATGGATAGGTGTTATAGTGTTGAGGTTTATAATAATTTTATAGAGTGGAGGGTTATATGTGTTACTTTTTAAAGGGGTTGAAAGTTTGGGCCAAGGCTTATGAGGTTTAGGTTTAGGGTTAAGTGTTCGATATATAGGTTAATATTTGTAAGATTATGGGTTGATGGAGATAGGGACTATAAAGAATGCAATGTCTATAAAATTGATAGCTCAGAGGTTAGGGGTTGTTAGGGCTAAGGGTTTATTAATTATAGGCATCAAAGGGTTAGACATTATAATAGTTATAAGACCCTTATTAATTATAGGCATCAAAGGGTTATGCATTATAATAATTCTATGACTACATGGGTAAGGAGTTATAAGGATTATGAGATATGGATGATAAATTTTATAGTGTATATGGGTTAGGAACTATAGGAGTTACATGGATTACATATTTTAAGAGCTAAGGGTAGTATAAGCTAGGGATTAAGATTTATAGGATTATGAGATATGGATGATAAATTTTATAGTGTATATGGGTTAGGAACTATAGGAGTTACATGGATTACATATTTTAAGAGCTAAGGGTAGTATAGGCTAGGGATTAAGATTTATAGGATTATGATTCATAATAGTTTATAATTTGGGTGGTCACAGAAAATAATAATAATGTTTTATAGATGTTAGACATTAGCTATTATAAAGGTTAGGGGTTAGTTATAATAGTTGTATAAATGTTAGATGTTTGTGAATATAAAAGTTAGGGGAGATGGGTCATATGGGTTACAATTTTTATAGGGCATAAGTAATATAAGGGTAAGGAGTTAGGAGTTGTAAATATTATGGTGTTTAGAGGTTAAAGAGATTATGGGTTATAAGAATCATTGTTTATAAGGTTTATATTAAAACTATTAGTTATAAGAGTTATATAGGTTATGGTTTACCTAATAGGACCATTATTATAATCATAGAAATTAGGGGTGATCCAAGTTAATGTTTAGAGTTATTACCAATTATAAGCCATTATTATAATCATAGAAATTAGGGGTGATCCAAGTTAATGTTTAGAGTTATTACCAATTATAAGACGGAGTTTAGATAAGTTATTGATTAAAAGAGCTGCAAGTATAAAGGATTTGGTGTCACATATTATACTATGTTATATGTTTTATGAGATCTAGGGTTAAGTATAAAGGATTTGGTGTCACATATTATACTATGTTATATGTTTTATGAGATCTAGGGTTAAGGATTAAAGAGGTTTTGAATTATAGGGAGTATAGATTTTGAATTAAATTATTATAATGGTTAACAATATTATTAGTTGGGATTATATTGCTTTAGGGTTATTTGGTTTCTTTGGGTTTTTGGTGCTTTCTTTTCTCTGCCCTAGTTTGATATGATTTTGGGTATGTTTCTTCAAAGTGTCCCTTCAACCAAGGGAGTTACCTTACACGGATGATATAATCTTTCACGGATGATATGATCTTTCCCTCTGATCGGACCAATGGGAAGGGAAGCTAATTGCACGTCGTGCCCTCGCATTCTTAAATTTGGTGATGGATCTGAAGGGATCAGAACGATGCCCAATCCTCGTATCGAACTACAATCAAACCTTGATCAGAGAGCACCGATCATCTTTTCCCCAAGCTCCCCGAATAGCCGAAGGAAAGGGTGATTATTCGTGCCCAAAATTTACCAAGAAAAATGTTGTTGTAGGTTCAAAATATGCTTGGTTTGAATATGGGAAATGTTACGAAGCTTTAAAAGATAGTTTATCCACTTGATAAAACCTGTATACATTGCTACGCCTTCTTGAAAAACAAACTTGATCCCAATCTCCTACCTATACAAATTATGCAAATCGTCTCATCACGTGGGTTTCTCATAACTTCCGCTTCATCTCTTTCATTTGGGCTACTCCTATTTTAAGGTGTAGTCATAGACCACATTAAGTAGTCACCATCCTTATTCACTAATTTTGTTTCCCCTTAATATTCTAAACAACTTGTCCAGCTACATTTTTTCTGTGTAATCAATTGGTCCTAAGGAGTGGATGAGGGTTTGCATGCATCACTAAATGTCTCGGAGTGAAAAGCGATGCGATGTTCATATTGTTTGAGGACAACTCACGTGGTGTAATTACATGTATTAGCTTTTATTTATAAGGGCTGAGATAAATCTGGAAGCTTCTGCTTCGTGGGCTAAAGGAGGAATCCTATGAATTACATGAGGAGAGGTGAAATCGTGGCCAGGAAAGATGGGAGGGTAATAAATCTTTGATACTTCAGAGAGGCACGCGAGGTCAGACAGACCTACTTTTCTCGCTTTGGCGGAAGTCCAAGAAACAATAAAAGAAACTTTGATAAAATAGGATACGGTCATGAGTCACCCCTAGAGTATGTTGAGTGCACATCATGAGTCACCCCAAGAAACTTTGATAATATAATTCGATTCTATTTTTTTCAGATACAAGGGAGAAGCCTCGGATAAAAATAGACACAGAAGAACCTAACAACTGTCACTGCGTAGTCCACCGTCATTCATTAAGGAAAATCGCCTAATGAGCCTCACAATCCTCGTGTGGGAAGCTTGTTGGTTAAGATTTTGGTGAAGTTGTGACCTGGGCTTGCATCTTCTTCAGTCATTTCGGACCTCCAAGCAATAAGTTTGAAATCAAACAAGTTTGTCTCTGTTCATCGCTTTTCCAACAGTCAGTGAGAAGCGCTTTTCCAGGAGTCAGTGAGAAGTGTTAGAAAATGCTTACAATAGAATTGGTTTGGGTTTGAGTTTATTACATATAGTTGAGATATTAGAGATTGTGTAGTTAAAATAGTTATTTATTTTAAACTATTTGTAATTGTATTTATATTGTGTATTGGAAAATAGTTGAAATTGTGTAGTTAAGCTGACTATTTATCTTAAACTTTAAACTACTTTAAACTACTGGTAATTGTATTTATACTGTGATTATACTTAATACTTAATGAAAAATAGTTTTGATGTGCATCTTAATTTTCAATTTAGTATCAGAACCTAGTGCTCTAGGTTAACTCCCTCACACGAGTGCCCAGGAGAATATTATTATTTGGAGTGTTGAATTTTTCAGTTTTATGTGTTCATTGTTTTGTATGAGAGGCTGCTGTAATCTCATGAGGAAGGAGCTTCTATAACGGATGCCAGGAGATACCGCTATCATTCTAGACTGCAACGAATTGAGGATCGTTAGGATGTCGAAATTGGGAAGACGGCATCCAGAGTTGCGATATCTGTTGAATTAAATGCAGTGGACAGGCTATCTTGATTCTCCAACAATTTAAAACTACAGATTTCAGTTACAACTCAAACAAAGATTTCCAGCGAGCCACAGTTCATGAAATCCTTAGACCGGAGCCAGTTTGGCCCCTCGGTGCTTCTGAGGTTTGCAAGACCAGATGGAAGACTCCGGGTTACGAATTATGCAGAT
>JASDQU010680560.1:129583-148269 GCA_032191745.1 Picea mariana
TTGATTATTAATTTATTTAAGAAAAGAATAAATAAACTTATTTTTTTTATATTTTTAATTTTAATATTATTTATTAATTTTATTCTTTATTATTATAAAATTATAATTTTTTTAATATCAGTTTTTGATAAAAATAAAATTAATATTAACAATTGACTTATAAAAAATAGATATGTTATAAAATGAGATTTGAATTTGAAAAAAAAAGATATCAATATTCCTCTCAACAATTAAGTTTCATTTATCTAAACTTAATATTAATTCCTATATGATTTACACTAATTTTTCTATCTACCTTATATTATTTTATATCACTTCTAACACTTGAAAAATATTCACTTAATCACCTATGATTGTAATATGTAATCACATAGTTAAAAAAAAAAAATCTTTTTAATTATATATAAACTAAAATAATTAATACATAAGTAAAGTTGAAGGTGTAATCATTTATTAGCTCATCAATGTCAAGACACAAAGTGCTAAAAATTCAATCTCAATATTAATTCCTATATGATTTACACTAATTTTTCTATCTACCTTATATTATTTTATATCACTTCTAACACTTGAAGAATATTCACTTAATCACCTATGATTGTAATATGTAATCACATAGTTAAAAAAAAAAAAAACTTTTTAATTATATATAAACTAAAATAATTAATACATAATTTTGTTTTTCAAATTAAATAATTTTTGTATTACAAAATATAATTATATTTAATTCATACACATTTTAACTATTAAAAATTATTTATAAAAACTTTAATTTATTATAAAGCAATTAAAAGATATATATATATAAAACTTTTAAGTCACCTACACCACTTTTCACCTCACATTACATTTTTTTTTAAGTTAGAAAGTTATATTAAATCATACAAAAGATGGAAATTACAATTGTCTATCTCACTCGCTCAAACTTGGGAGCAGTGCCCTGGTGGGAAATCACAGCTACCACTTGTCCAAAAAATAAATGTAAAACTTGTAGAAAGGTAAAACTATGGTGCCACGTAGGAATAATTATGAGTGCTAAACTGAGAAGAAAAAACTGAGACCCAACCCCCTAGAACTGGGCTACCTCTCATGGCAGTAGAAGAAAAACTAAAAACATATTCCAGAAGCATAATTAACTAGTTCTGGGATTGAACCTTTGTCCAACGAAATCTTGGTGCACCTGCAAATTGTCTCTGCCGAGCTTATCTCTGTCCGAGATAGCTTGATGGAGGTCCTGTAAGAAAGACATTAGGAGGTCCATGTGGCTCCAACGCTCTGATTCCTTTCTTTGCAGATCGAATAAGGTAGTCTTGACCTCCCCTAAATGTTTCTTGAGGTCATCCAAGGATTCCTCAAGAGCTACTCTTTCTGCACATCGGACACAAGCTGAAGGGAGAGGGGGGGACAACAAAGAGTCAGAGCAGGAGGAGGGACATACAAATGAGGGGGTTGAAGTGAGAGGAGCAGTGGAGGTGACTGGAGGTGGACGAGGAGGGTGGCGAGGGGGAAGGCAGAGGTGGAGGGCGGCGAGGAGGGGAGGGGGGAGGAGGAGCGAAGCCAAGATAATTATCAAAGTTGTCAAACCATTCGATTCGATAGACGTAAGGATTCGAGAGCAAGGAGAAGTCTCGGGTACTCTCACGGTTTTGCTGAGTTGGAGTGGGAGATCCAATGGGATTCAGGGTGGAGATGCCTTCAAATTTTTGGGGAGAACCATAGTTGGGTGCAACCCTTCCTCTGGCCGCATACCAGGCCACACCCATTTTGGATTTTCCCCTGAGATAAGGCATGGAGGTGGCTTCAACCATCCAGAAAAGGGAAGCGCAGAGAAAGTACGAGAGGTTGGTCTGAACTAGCTAGAGGCTCTGTAATAACCATGGAGAGAAGCACAAACTTGAAATCCAGGAGGGCGAGTAGATCTCTCACCAGGAGAAAAGGATGAAATAAAAAACCATGGAGAGATGAGAATGCAGAGGTCGAGGGTGCAACTGGGCTTCGGCGTGCCTAGGCTCTAGCTTATGAGCTTCATTGTTGAGATGTGGATGGGATTGCGGAGGCGTCCCGACCATCACCATGAAATCTCCCACAAGATGAAACGTCATGAGCGTGATGCAGGCTAGCCTAGAGTGAGGTTTGAAGAATGGTGGCAAGGGATTTAATCCCATGAGGTGATGGTTGAGGGGGACGAGCTAGCTTCAGGTGGCAGAACGCCTGGCCAGATGGCCTCTCCTTTGTCTGTCCACTTGTTGAACCCGTAAACACCCCATCCGAGAACACCTCACATTACATTTACTTTCTAACTTTTTATCACTTTCTTAAAATTAATTTAATAAATAATTTATTTATTCAAAAACTTTAAACTATATTTATATTATTTTGTTCAATATGTGTTATTTTCTTAGAAAAAAATATGTGTTATTTTCTTAAAAAAAAACTATGCATAAGGTGATCATAATGCTAAATAAAAATGTAAGGCCTATACTAAATCTTAAGATAAGGCCTATACTATTTTATATCACTTCTAACACTTCGAGAATATTCACGTAATCACTCATGATTGTAATATGTAATATTTACTTAATCACTCATGATTGTAATTTGTAATCACATAGTTAAAAAAAATCCTTTTCAATTATCATATAAACTAAAATAATTAATACATAATTTTATTTTTCAAACTAAATAAATTTTTATTACAAAATATAATTATATTTAATTCATATAAATTTTAACTTTAAAAAAATATTTATAAAAATTTTAATATACTTCCACAATATTCACTTAATCACTTATGATTGTAATCTGTAATCACATAGTTAAACATAAAATTCTATTTCAATTATCTTATAGACTAAAATAACTAGCATACCTCCAAAGTGGGGAAAAGGAAAAGATGAAAAAAATGGAGTAAGATATGTTTTATGACCATCATATTTAGTGAGAGAACAAACAATGTAACACATATAATATAGAGATGTGATTATTTTCTATCTAGATATTGAATAATAATTTGTTATGAAAATGAAATAAAACAAACATCAGCTTTAAGTGCTATCTAGATTTCTAGCACGACTTCCATCTTAGAAGCGATTTCACAAGCAATTTTAATATAGATGTTGGAGCAAAGAGATAATAAGTGTTATACAACTCTCACGTGTCTTTCACAACCCAAAGGGACTTAATTGGAAAACACCCTTCAAGCTAAATTATTGGTTATTCTTACACTATTTTGAATATTCTAGGGCACCATTACACAAATTCTTTTGATTCTCAACACTCAGAAACATAAGGCTCTCGTAAACCCTAGTGATGGAATCAATTCTAAAATCCAACAAACAAATTAGGCATCAAAGACAAGGTAACATGTTGAAGCAGAGTATAATTTTTCACAAACCCTATAAATGATAACTTTGAAATGCATTCCTTGGGTTGCTCAGGGTCCCCCAATTTTTCACAACTAAACATTGGGAAAGATTTAAGTGTTTAACATGTTTGAAACAAGAAATGAGTGAATGAAAGAGTGTACAAGTGTAGTAGCCTGTGACATTCCTTGCCTAGATCAATAATGTTAAGCAATATATTGCTATGATATGGATTTTTCAACCACAACATTCAATGAAATTAGTTTAGTATAACTTTGAACATAGCCAATAAAGAAAATGGAATCTTACCAATAAGGAAGGCACTCATTTCCATAAATAGAACTTATAAATAAGGAAGGAACTCATTTCCTTTGAGACATTTTACTAAATAAAGGAAGCTATGGGCAATGATAATCAGATTAAAGTTAAACCCTAGAGCTATAAACCTTCACAATTGCTTACAACTCTATACCAGGAAACACCATGGGCGTGATATAAAAAAAGTTAGATTGTGCAAAATATTTATTTTCCCTTGAAAAAGATAGGTTGCATGGCCTAACCTCAATGCTCCATGAATCAATAATCATATAAGAAGAACATATAATAAACATGTCAGAAATGTCAAATAGTTTTTTCTCATGATTGGTAGATTCAAAATTTGCAATTTGATACATTCCTTTAAGATTTCTTTAATAAGAAAAACAAGTGATTCATCTCTCCTTTAGGAAAATCCTTAACATATCCAAATCTCTACTATTATTCATAATTACAACATGTGCCCTCTTTTTTCCTTAGTCTTATTTATCTTTGCTTGGAAGATGAACCATAATCTGTGTAGGTGGCTAATTTTCTTGGCCATACATGTGTAACAAAGATTGAAGCATATTAAATGACCAAAATTCTTCTACATTTTAATTTATGAAAATTGCAACTGCAAAAGATTTCAGGCTTGTCCTTGTTCTTTTAATAGAAATATTTATATTACTTCTAGTTGTTTAAGAAAATTTCTAATAATATTATATTATATATTTGTAATCATATTCCACGTGAATACTATTTTTTTAATACTATATTAACTGGATTTTATAGTTATTTTTAATATGTTAACATGATGAAAATATTCATATACTAGCATGTCTATGCAATAAGTTACGGATACCCATAACATATCAATTGAAAAGAATTGACCTAAACTAATATAGAAAAACAAATTAGTACATAAAATGGTCAGCAACATATTCAACTTGAAAGAAAACAAAATTCAGTATTAAAAAACAAAATATTGGAATTAGTGAAGATGACCACTCATTATTTAGTATTATTTATTGCTATCAAAAAGGTTTGGTATTATGCTAATGGTGAAGATAATAATGAATCCTATAATGATTTTCATGTCCTTTGTTTAAAACCATTCAATTGATCACCAATCGTTACAGTTATATTAGAAATGATATTATGCTAATGGTGAAGATAATAATGACTCATTATCCTTTGTTTAAAACCTTTCATTTTTTTTTGTCCTTTGTTTAAAACCCTTCAATTGATCACCAAACGTTACAGTTATATTAGAAACATAATGTAGCACCTTCGCACCGATTTAGAAAGAAAGGATGATCTTACATATTAGTTTGATATTTTCATTCCTTTGTTTTTGACGCATGTAATCTTGATGGTGAACTTCCTGATATAGTGGTAGTCACCATGAATAGAGTATTTTGATGTTTGGAATAGATGGCTAAACCAATATGTTGATATTTTCATTCCTTTGTTTTTGACGCATGTAATCTTGATGGTGAACTTCCTGATATAGTGGTAGTCACCATGAATAGAGTATTTTGATGTTTGGAATAGATGGCTAAACCAATATGTTTAAAACTTCGGTGCAAAAGAGTGAACATAATCTTACTTTGATGGAAGAAAAATATGTTTTTAAAAATATTCTATTTGTCATGAAGCAAAAAAGTTGTGTCATTCGAATACCCATTACCGAGACCTACCTTCAACCCATTAAGTGGAGTAAACTTATGAATCATATGACTAATTGAAAAGAAAAAAAAACGGCATGCATACCATCAATTACAAAGTAAGAAGAGTACCTGCGTTCAATCCCATGCAATGAAGTAAACTTTGAAGAGGCCAGCCATCATAAATCGCTCTGGCCATCCACCCTATATACATCTGGAATATTGAAAGAACTAAAATAAGTTTTAACTCCATGATACATCCACTAATCATAGCCAAGAGTGTGACAAGTTCCTACCTCCATACTTAGCACAAGAGATAAATCTACTCACTAAGCCTCCAAAATAGAAAAATCCACCGGTGGTAGAAGTGTTTGATAGCTTGATTTATGTAGACCTATGCGAGTTAGCCTACCCAACGATCCCTTTTCAATAATGGAAAACCCAACATCGGCATAAAGGAAGTGTGTGAGGCTTTTTCTAAAAAATTTAGCCAAAGTAGTTTGAGATTTGAGCAGTCACAGAACACAGACAAAGGTGCTCATAACAAAATCCAACAATAATATTAAAATATGGAGCATAAAATTATATACCGAATCAAGTACAGACTAAAAAGAGAGTACCCAAATTCACATAACACATTAAATAATGAAAATAAGTGTAAATTCCTCGCTATTTTGAATGTGAAGAACATGATCTGAGTTATACTCCTCTATAATCGTTCCTTTTTAAAGTAAAATTATTTTGGTTTACCATGTTTGCAAATGCCCACCTTTGTAGATTTGAACATCAGTTGAGCAAGATAGTTAAGAAAAGAAAGGGATCCTTTGGTCAATCCATGGGATCCCATAAGAACCATAGTTAAGAAAAGAAAGGGATCCTTTGGTCAATCCATGGGATCCCATAAGAACCACAGAGAGTTTCACATATGTTTTCCATGGATTTACAATGTGCTTTAGTCTAAATCCCTGCAAATAAATGAGAACCAAGTACACGAAACCTTGTAGACACGTAAGTACCATCCATAGCTGCAAAAAAATAAAACACCAAACCCCAGTAAGAGGAACTAAAACATTGTTGAAATTTTATCCCAACAATCAAGATAAGAAAAACAAATAGAAGATATAAGCAAGGAAAATTATAAAGCTAAGCAGAAGTCATATGAAACTTTAAAGAAAAGTTAAAAGGTACCTAAATTTCATCATGTTATATATGTATTCCTGCAAAAATAAACAAGGTTTAGCAGCTTTACTAAGGTATTTTCCTCATTTTGAGATTCAGAATTCAAACACCAACTCCTTTTATAAAAAAAATACTAATATCACATATTTCTTCACACTACAAGAGTTGAAACTTTTTTCAAACCCGAGATGCAAGAAATCATATAAATTTCTACCGTAATTTTCTAATGTGCACTAAGAACTTCAAATTTGTTACCATGTCATTTAAATTTGTAGTGAGATCTTCCACAATCATAAAATTTCTTTGCAACATCTATAACATCATAAACAAAGAAAGAAAAATAAGTTATGCCTTTCCCATTTTGGAAAGGAGGAAACGAGATTGAACAATTGCGGAAGATAATATACTGGTACCCACGGATGAAGGAGGGGAAGGCTGAGCAAAGTATTCATTCTGAAACCCATCTACCATTATGCTAAGAAATCACGCCCTCTAAGCTATTACATAAAAATTAATTTGTGCTGATATTTATATTCCATACCCTACCATCTCTCAAAACTATCAATACATCTATACATTCAAAAACTAAAACCAAAATCTCCTAGTAAAATTTTATTCAAGCTTGCATTATCTTCAATCTTTAGGAAGAGTAAAGAGTCCAAGCACTTTCAAAATTACAACACAATTTGTCTTACCTCACAAACACCATTGATCAAATATCCAAAGAGGAATCAACATACTAGTGTTGTAACATCCCCTACCACCAACAGGCTAGACAATGCCACTACTCGAAGATACACACACATATATATAATGCATATTTAATGAGTTTTAATCAAACAACACAGAGATACTTCTATCATACACACTCAAATGGAAATAACAGTAATTCATATACGCAACAGAATACATGATAACATTCAAGCATCACAGACATGCATAAAATAAATAATTAAGTAGAAAAAGATACTTATCTTTCAATTGGAGTAAAATCCACCAACCGTGTGTCGACCTTCCACAAACCTCCCAACCTTAGACCACACTACTCATCACTATCAGCAGTAGGTCACCTCTGATGTGGGACTAAACTCCACCGGGCAAGGGATTCCTAGGCTAGGCAAGGTCAACAAGGAAGTTTCACAAAACAATAGGAAGGATTCTTTATCCCAGGAGCCACTTATGCCCACAACCCATAGACCCTCATTCCCCACATGCCTGCTCCACCCCAGGGGGGTACACCTTCACTAATACAAGTCCATCGGCCAGTACACCTCCCTTACCTTGGGCTTCAACAACATGTTGGACTAGAAGTATCAGAGTATTGTAGCTGCTACGGGACTCCCTTCCAGGAGAACTCACTTCTCAACAAACTCTCTCACCTATGAGAGTTTCTCACAGGCCTGACAACCTGCTTCTTCAATTCAGCTCCTAAGCAATACTGCAACAACATTCAACTAACATCTGGGTGATGACAGCAACAGGAATCAGCTATGGACATGAAAATGGAAATGGCCAAACACTAAGACACAACATGGCTCAGGAAACAGATGGAAGCAACCCAAAAATGGTTCAAGTATGGACTCGACTCTACAAGAGCAGATAGGCTGGGTTCATGAAAATACACAGACTAGCTTCCTAGTTTGGCTTTTAGAATGCGTGGTTATACATAGGTCCAACACAGAGGGAAAATGGATTCAGACAGAGGATCCCAATGAACTCAGAAGAAGGATGGAAGAATGGGTATCGGACCTCACAGGAGACGCGGATCAGTCCATAGTTCTTCCCCTGGGTTAAGGATGTGTGACCAGAGAAAAAAAATCACCCAGGTTGATGATGGAGGTCCTAGGTTCATATGGAGGATGGGAGAATGACAACCGCCCCAATACGAGATGATGTTTTAGCTTTAACTTCATGCGCCTAGGTCGACACTTGTCTTCCTGGAGTTGCATGCGCTCCATTTAGCCTGCGTCCCCTTTCTTGTAACTTAGGACAACACTCATCATGTCCACCTTAGTCTTTATGAATTAATATTAAAATGTTATTCCTCTTAGAAGTAATCCCTTTAGCTTAGCCCCTAGGCCCAAACACTTAGCCTCCTCCCTCACCCTACCTAGTGGAAGCTTAGTCCCCCATCACTCTTTTTTTGTGGTCGGTCTACACGCAACAATGTAATTATATTAAATATATGAGCATTTACACATATACAATAGTAGGCTCACTGGCCTTTGCATCTAGGCTCTCTGGCCTAATCACCACATAAGCCTCCTAGCTTAATATAACTCATCTCACCAGCCTATCCAATACGTTTACAATTCATAATTACAACTAGGGCTCTGCCTGGGGATATTAAATTCCCCTTCCCTTATTTTTTCATTTTCCTCAGTGCAACTTGTTTATACATATATAATTCAAAAATTCTTCAAAAGCTCCAACCTTTAGCTATTGAAATTCCATTATCCACCTGGTGCTTTACTTTCAAGAACCAATTCTGGTATCCATATTGCAGGTGAAAATCAATTTCTCTATTCCATAGAGTGGCTTCAGGAAAGCATTCTACTTATTGTTCCTTGTTACATGCTTCAATTAAACCTCATTGAAAGAACCGAATGGTTGTATATCCATGATGTTCCATCCATTGATAAACTCTCAGTAGTGCTATGATTCCATAGACGCAAACACTTTTCTCATACACATATTCATTCATAAGAAACATTAGAACATACATGCAATATATATACAGGCAATTCTAATAACATTATAACTTGTATACGAATTATGAGATATATAGCATAAAATGAATAGAGAATTCATACTTATCTTTTGATTAAGAAGACTTCGATATCAACATGGTCTAGGCCAAGGTACCAAACCCCAGCAACACTCCAACCAACGTTATCTCTTCCCCACATGCCTGTCCCACCCCAGGAGTGTTCAACTTCACTGTCACACAGTCCATCGGCTATTACACCTCCATTTCCTTGAGCTTCAACAACAGGCCGGACCAAAAGTCTTAGAGCACCGTGGATCAAGGAGTTCCAACTTCCCTCAGAGGTCTCCAATCAACATCTTCCCCGAGCTACTCTTTGTATTCAACATTCTACTTTAATCAACATCATCTCATCTGCATCACCCACATGCAGCTATCGTGAGGAAACATAAAATAATTCATTTAGGAACTCAAACTTAGTTCAAAAGGGAATTCAACTTTTTCCCCAAACATGAAATTCTATTTCATAATTCTTCTTGGTTGTTTCCATATTAGGATTGCAACCTTTCTTATGGTTTTCCACAAGCACCAAATTGCATATCATTTTCCTGCAAGGTTTCATATTGCATACTCCCAACAACTGTCAGTATTTCCTATACATCATAATTCAATTGCAATATGTACATAACCATATGCAGTGAACTTAGAATTGTCTGCATCTAGAAATTCAATCATAATTACCAAACAATTTAATAAAATAAAATGACTTGTCATTCTATGCATATGCATGTTCACAATAATATCTGTAAGTTCATTACTTATTTTTCTAAAGAAGAAAATTTCTTGTAGTCAATGCTCATGTGACTACTTGACTTGCAACTTTCCTATTGCAATGTCTAACACCTCCCTGAAATGTCCTGAACTTCATGAGTTAACAACATTTCAGATGTTAGTAACAATTATTTCCATGCAATAATATATATTCATGTACTTACAAAACATATTCAACCATTCCATTTAGTATACAATTCTATCACTTACTATGCATGAGTACAATTCTCAATGCATACTTATTCAGTGCACCTTGCATTGAATTACATAATTCTCTTTATCTCAATCATGTATATCACCATCCATAAGTTGTAATTCTAGCCAATGTGTTGACACATTCTCCAGGCACTTCCTATTGTCTTCCCAATTAATTTGATGCCTTCCTTTTCAACCCGAACACTACACCAAGAGTATAATTTTGTGGTGTTCATTAGTGTTAGCAAAAAGGTTGTAGTCCAAGTTTTATTTAAAGGTAGGAAGCTCTTAGTACCTCTGTGGCTCATAACCTTTCCATATCCATACCTTGTCATATCCAACCATGTCCTAGTCTCGTACATGACTAGATTACTGACATTCATTCCTATAACAAGTTCTTATCTTTTAATTCTTTGGTTATTACCCCATAACCAAATTAACATGAAATTCTACTATGTCAGTCTGTGCATTCAGAAGGTAAAAAGATTTGAATTAATATAGGCCTCCATCTTTTACCACATCCAATGGTATGAATTCAAATAATATAATAATGTGATTTTATAAAATAACTCTCGCTGATGAAATTCTTACCTAAATTGATTTTTAACAATTATGCAAAAAGAGTAATAACAACTCATACCTACATCACTGCCATTAATAAATTTTTATACTACCTGAATGTCTGATGGCAGTAGAAGATTTCATGTTTCTTTTATCAAACTTATAACCAACACTTCATATCTTTGTTGCTTCCCTCCTTATGCAACAACATCACCAACAACACTTGCAAACATGCAAGCATTATTTCCTCTGGCTAACCCTACAAGCCATAACATACTTTTTGCCACAGAAATTGCAGCAACTTCTTTCTCCCTATAAAACTTTTCCTTGTTGATCCCAGAAGTCTACAATTCTTCCCAGATTCCTGGATCTTCTTGTGCTCTCATTCACTAGCAAATTTGGGTCATTTTGCGATGGATATTTCAACACTCTTGCAACATTATGTCGTGGATATTGCGATGAATCTTGAGTCTCCCAAACTTTGTTTCATGTGATGTGGCACGTGCGACGAACCTTTATTAATGTCACAAGAGATATGACACTAGGGAAGTTGTCACAATTGCGACAAGAAAAGAAATATCGTCACCAATATGACTAAGTAAAGAATTCATCAAAAGAGCGACACAGTAGGGAAATCGTTGCACACTCGACAATATAGGCAAAGTAAGTGAAAAAATTGTGACAAATTATCTTTTGAAGAGTTCGTCGCGATTGCGATGAACACAGGGTATATAGTGACGAAATCGCTATACAATTTTCATGATTTGTATAGCAAGTTTGTCGCAAGATTTGTACCGGTTGTCGTAATTGAGACAAAAACTGTCGTGATTTGTATAGCAAATTCATCGTAGGATTTGTACCGTTTGTCACAATTGAGATGAAAACTGTCGTGGTTTGTATAGCAAATTCGTTGCATGATTTCTATGGTTTGTCACAATTGATACGAAAACTTTCATGTTTTGTATAGCAAATTCATCGCAGGATTTCTATGGTGCATCGAAATTGTGACAAAAATGATTTATTTAAAAAGAAAAATTTTATTTTTATTTTTGAGCAAAAAAAATAATATTTTATTTTTGAAGAAAGGGGGCATGTATTGGAAGAATATTATAGGCTATGAAGTTCATTATATTCTTGAAAACATTTCACAAAGGAAAATTTTCTAAAGTAAATAAGGTATGGGTAGATCGTTATGCATGTGATCAAGCACCATTTAGTTTTGATTTCAAGAGTACAAATATGGAGTGTCACATCCAATCAAGAGTTACCCTCATATATTTATAGTTATTCTATCAATTCATCTCAATAGGCCTTCATCTATATTCAAAAATTCAAGTAGGCTAGAATAGAGAATGCTTTTTGTCGAAAGAATTATCTGAAGGTCTTATTTTCACATTCAAGGGGGCATTAACCTAGGAGGAAGAATGCTCCATTAAATTGGTTTTTTTATGGTTATACTAAGACATCTAGAAAAAATGCTTTGTCCAATAAAGACAAGTTCTAGTTGTAGAATCCCTTAACATAGTGAAAAGAACATATTTTGATGAATGTTTGGCATAGGATAAATTCAATGAGTCAACCAAAAGATATATATGTAACAATATATAGTTGATATGGATATGTTATTAAAATAGATAACATATACATATCAATATATTTATATGTGTGATCTTTACTAAACATATAAGTTGTAAGGTTGACTAATCTCATCACGAGAGGCATTGAAAAACAAAGGCTTCTCTATTCTACTCGAATTTTTTAGGATTTTTATGGCTTCGTAAGAAGGTTTTTCTCTAGATGCATTCATGGATTTTCATCACAGTTGGTTTTATTAATCTTTATATACTATCCACATTCCAAATCTTGTGGGAATCTTTAAAATGAAGGGCCATTCCATTTATTGAAAATATTTAGAAATATCATTCTAAGTCCAAAGCTTATGGTAATATAGTTGGGCAAGGCCATTGTCTTCTTATTTGTTTAATGATTTATACACAAGGCTAATTTCCTTGCAAAATTACCTTTCTAACATTATTTTTTATGGCTACATGAGAAATAGTTCACATTTGGGAAAAAAAAACAATGTCATAGAACATTTATCCATCTTAATTTTTAAACTACATGTTGGAGGGTGAATTATCCATGACAAACAAACATGCTTTTAAATGGCATGTTGCAGGGGGTATGAAAACATCCCCTCTTTACCTACCAACCAAACAAATCTTGAATCTTTGTTGAGAATGACAACACCCTTTCTTTACCTATCAACTAACCAAACCTAGTTAACATGGGATATTATTTAATTATATATTATGTATATAAACACCTTTTTTTGTAGCAAGAGAATTAAATTTGGATACTAAAATGAGTTTGGGACTAGCATTGGAGAGTGAGGAGTTTTACCTTTGGTCAATGTTCATATCTCATGGACTTCACCTAATACTTTGATCAAGTTCCAATTCCATTTCCATTGGTCACCATCCTTATTCACTAATTTTGTTTCCCCTTAATATTCTAAACAACTTGTCCAACTACATTTTTTCTGTGTAATCAATTGGTCTTAAGGAATGGATGAGGGTTTGCATGCATCACTAAATGTCTCTGAGTGAAAAGTGATGCGACGTTCATGCTGTTTGAGGACAACTCCCGTGGTGTAATTACATGTATTAGCTTTTATTTATAGGGGATGAGATAAATCTGGAAGCTTCTGATTCGTGGGCTAAAGGTGGAAGCCTATGATTTACATCAGGAGAGGTGAAATGGGGGCCAGGAAAGATGGGAGGATAATAAATCTTTGATACTTCAGAGAGGCACGCCAGGTCGGACAGGCCTCCTTTTCTCGCTTTGGTGGAAATCCAAGAAACACCCTTAAAAAACCATAAAATAAACTTTGATAAAATATGATCCAGTCATGAGTCGCCCCTAGAGTATGTTGAGTGCACATCATGAGTCATCCCTAGTGTATCCTACTTTGGTAGAGGGGAATATGAATAAGTGGCCTTATCCTATTTTCTGGTGTTTCACGGCTCCTCTTCCTTATGGTCGAGTGGCCTTTCAGCCAGATTAGAAGCCCACACAGTGAAGTACGATGTCTGGATGACACCCAGCCCAACAACAACTAGCACAGGGAAGTACATAGATGATCACTCTTCCTTCTTGCATAAGCACCCCCCGATACCCTCGCCACTGCATCCGTGCATAATAGGAAATATTTCTCAAAATCAGGTAGCATTAGTATGGGTGCCAACATAAGAACTTCCTCAAGCTTCTATAATGTTTCACCGACCAATTTACATAGCACTAGGGTGGTATAGATTCTTAGCACTAAATTCGGCCCCATACCACAAGCGTAAGTACCCTAATTTATTTATCTTATTCATAAGCTGGCAAAGGACCTAATAAGGTAATGTAAGAGCTTTCAGAACCAAGATTAATAAACTTTCAACTTCTGGGAATATGTTTTAGAAATAACTTGTTAATTTCAATATTTTATTTACGTCGAAAGGCGTATACCTATTGATAATGGGCACATTTAATAGGTTTTTAGTGCTTAATCAGTTTTGTATGGACAAGATTAAATATTGATGGAATATTCTTAGTCGTCTCAATAAATCAATGGTTGCGATTTCAACCACTAACTTCCTCACTATTATAGAGCCATCAGTTTACATGTTTATTTTTTTACTTTTACTTGATCATATTTAAAATTTACTATGGTGGCTAAGTGATTGCCACGTCCCAATGATTAACAAAAATTAAATTTTTGTTAGAGAGTGGAGAGATGTGAACTTGGAACGCAACCATTTAATATTTACCAATTTACCTAATTCTTTCATTTTATGACCGCGTGCGTTTCATTTTCTGGGCCATATGGAGATGGAGACTTGCGTCGTTTTATTTTCTGGGCCATATGGAGATGGAGACTTGCGTCGTTTTATTTTCTAGGCCATATGGAGACTTGCGTCCTTCTCCAGGCGATAAAAGGAGAATCCGATGTAGCCCTAGCGATCATAATAGGCGCAAACATTCCCCAGCCCAGATTACAGACGCGATAGGTACTTCCAGTAGAAGCGAGAAGCAGGCACTTCCAGTAGAAGCGAGAACACGTCCTATGATTGCCTCTGAAATTGCCCCTCAATCCGTTGATCAGATGAGAATCATACATTAGCACAACACCAAGCGACTGGAACATTTGTGTAATGTTCATTTGTGTAAGCTTTCACGAAGCTGGGATTCATTATTTTATTTTTACAGGAATCACTGTACAATTCTTCTTTAATGTTATAACTGAGAAATTTTACAGTGTGGGTTGTTCCATTAAGAATTTAAATGATTTTTTGTCATTTTATGAACATAAAGTGGAACCCGAGCTAGTGAAACCTTTCGGTGTTCACCAGCCACGAGTTTGCGGCTGTGCTAGTATATAATTCCACTAGATTTTTTTCATAGAAGGGATATGTTCACTTCTTGACAACTAGTAATGTGTCAAGCAAACATTTAGAGGGCTTAAGATCCTCTCTAAACTCTAAAAAATAGCAGAATTTAATGTCTTCTACTAAATTGGTGGTTTAAGAATGACCACAAACTCATTTGGTGGTTTCGGGATGACCACAAACCGAATTTCTAGCAGAAGATGATGTTTTCTATTAAATGGCATGGTTTTAAGTTGACCATAAACTAACAAGAGCTCAAGGCTCAAAAATCTGAAAACATAACAAGCAAAGCTTCATGTCTTCTTCTTAATTGGTGGTTTTAAGCTGACCAAAAACTATCAAGAGCTCAAGGCTCAAAAAACTATGAATGGTTTTAGGATTACCACAAGCCATATCAACAACAATATGTTCAGGAACAAGACTACATGCTAGGAAAGGTTGCATACTTGATCATCTTTTCACAAGCTCTAAATCAAACTTGGAACATGACTAAAAACTTTAGATTTCCCCCTATCAGGGACAAGTGGTTCAAATTCCCTTGACCATCATTCAAAATATGGCCAAGAAGAGAACGTGCACCTGTATAAGCTACTGGAACAATGTGTATGCTTTCACAATGCATACACGGATGAAGATCAAAACATTCATCTTTCATATGTCCAACTTTATCAACGGAAAAGTGAGTTTATTGCAATTCCACCCTTTTACAATAATCCAACTCGACAATATCAACTTTAAACTGAACAGAAGGGTGTTGGCTTCAACCAAAAAATGCACCCAATTACAATTGCAGGTCATAAAATTCTGAACAAATACTAGTCCAGAATGCAGGGGTTGAATTATTCTTTAAAATTTTTGATGATGTATATGTAAATCTCAGTAGACGTTGGCTTGATCTTTAATTACACAAACTACACTTGTAAATCTTCTCTCACAAGAGACACTTTGCTATCTGGAAGCAATAAGATGACCTCAAATTCTAGTCAATTTTCCCAAATACAAACAACAACAATTTTGGAGACAAAACAATGCCCTTCCTCTCAACAATGGATTTTACCCCCACAATGATGGTGACACATCATCACCCAAACTAGGGATATTGAAAATGTGTTATTTAAATTATCACCTCATAAAGGTTAACTTCAAATTTAATATGATGTAGTGACTCACTTCAACATTAACTCCAAAGCTCTTTCTCATTATTTTAATATTATTATTTTTAGTAAAGTTGAAATTTGATGTGACTTTATAGCCACTTTTTTCAAGATTTGATTTTCTTGGAAGCGTTGTCTTTTGGTAATCAAATTTAAATATAAAAACTCACATTAAAGTGTTATCCTCGATTCGCATTCCTATCTGATTGTTTTCATGATTCGCATTCCTATCTGATTGTGTTCATGACTGTGTGTAGATCGTTGTACCCTCTATTACTTTATTTGTTTCCAAAATCCTGGCTAAAAACATTGCTTTTTTCACCAGCATTCATAGTTCTCGCCATGTCCAAGGGCGCGCATATTTCAATTAGATCAAATTTGTTAGGGCGAAGTTTGGCCCCATCATGGTTTTTTTTTTTCTCTTCCTCTTTGCGCTCTCATGTATGAAATCTACTTAATAAAATCTATTTATTACTCCAAAAATTTGTAAAGAATTTTGCATAAAGATATTCTCGTTATCTTAGGGTTTCATTTATCATGCATAAGCGTGGTGAGTGGAATATTTACCATGCGTCCATGAGTTTAATACAAGCTTGCTTGGACAGGTCCGTGTCCTTTTCTCTTCCACGTGAGAAGTCGAGAGCGCTGGTCTTGAGGTACCATGCTTCACCAAACTTATGCACACATCATCAGATCACCCACTTTAGATCGCATGCCACAAGGGATCACAGGTCGTGAGAGTTCATCACTTGCAGTTTCAATTTCTGAAAGTACTACGAGACATTATAACAATGTAGACAAAGGAGGGTTGTGTCAAATCCAGGCACGGGAACTCCAAATTCGTTCGTTTTCTCTGCAACGTCAAGATTGCTCAACAATCCAACGCAATGGGCCGCGAGCTTTCTTCCACAGGATCGTACATTGCTCGAAGCCGCTAAAAAGATTAAGCAGAGACAGAATTGATGCGATGCACACCAATGCACACTAGGCGTCGAATTTCTGCCACAGCTAGTTGGACATATTACTCTCTCTTAGCA
Source organism: Picea mariana (assembly GCA_032191745.1). Taxonomy (NCBI): domain Eukaryota; kingdom Viridiplantae; phylum Streptophyta; class Pinopsida; order Pinales; family Pinaceae; genus Picea; species Picea mariana. The sequence continues at coordinate 147,007 of JASDQU010680560.1, forward strand.
CACTCTGCTCCACGACTGGAAACTTTCTTTCCTCACACAATGTGGAATCTCCTCGTCTTCCTCCTGTTCTTGTTCATGGCATACTTGTGGTATGAATGGTGAATTCGTGTCATTCTCGTTGGTGTATTATGGCCCAAATGTTCAAAGAACAAGGAAGCGGCCGACCCTCTTGAATGGCAATACACGCAGGTCGTGAGAGCTCTGTTTTCAAATGTCTATTTCACGTCGAGATCATTCCTTTACCAGAGGTCAGACGCCTTCAAATTGTCTTTCCCCGTGCTTCTAACGCCAAACTATGAGACTAAGAATTAAGTCATATCTGGTTGTGGATTCTCCTTCACAGAGTCGCATGATCCTTTTACTGCCTCGTTCACCTTAACAACAGCTAGGGTTTGAAGCAAGTTTCACTTGCAGACAACATAACCCCCTTCTTGGCTTCCATTTCTTTGGATCACCAAGGATAGCTCCAGGCGACGTGGATGTCTGGTGGCTCAGGTATAGCTCCAGGCGACGTCTTTCCAGCTGCACGAAGCTCTCTGCCTTATCCAATGTACTCTTAAAAAAACTCATAGCGATCTTTCAAATTCTCTAGATCCTTTTCCTTATTCAACTCCAGTACATTTTTATTTGCAGGGTTCTGAATTTTTCACTTCGTTTTCCATTTCTCTCTATCTGGACTTGTCCAATTTTTCTTTTGATTTTCGATCTCGGCTTGGGGTGGATGAACATCCTGCACATCCAATAATTTATTCATAATTTCTTTTATGTCATATACATCCACTTACACTAGGACAGCAATGGCACTATCGCTCTCCCCTTCCTTCGTTACGGGGCTTCTGCGTTCTCCTCAAACCCTCTCAATGCTTTTGAAAACCATGGATCCACTCCCCATTTAAACTTCCTCCATTTCAAACATCATGCATATAGTATTTTTCCAACAAAATTAAAGAACATAAATTCTGCAATTTTATATTAGTGTGTGGCCAACACTATCGACCTACCAGTTTCCTCTACGAATATTTCCTCTATCAATAAAACACTAAACGTAAAACACTCACAGATTTCTTCACGCGATTGTTTAAGCAGAGATAGATTTCAACAACTCGAACTCATAATAGGTCGAATCTTCGACGTAAAAAATTCTCCAATCAGTTAATTACCCTCACGACCAAGCTTTCGACTGTCTGGTCACCACAACCCTCTACGAATTTCAAATTGTATTTTCTTTAGGAGTCCGATTCAAAGTCAATAGTGAACCACTTG
>JASDQU010680561.1:7317-20050 GCA_032191745.1 Picea mariana
TCTTGAGTGTTGTTATCGGTGACACTATAGCAGTCAGGCAGCCGATCAATTTATCTAAAGAGGCTTCAGGTAATCTAGGATGGTCCGTACACAGGTGTTGTCTGATGTGATACCACTCGAAGGGGTACCAACAGGGGTTACAAGGGTGGCCAATAGATGTGCGCTTAAGTACCACTTGTATTTCCTGCGTGTATGAATCTCTCAACCGTGGGTTTATGCGTGTAACGACGGATCTTTGTGGCTTAAAGACGTCGGAATACGTCTCTACCCTGAAAAAATAATTTAACCCACACTTTCTGCCAAGGAAAGTGCTCTGATACCACTTGTAATATACCAGATATAAAATGTATGTAGAACAAAAATAAAATGCTTGTAATGGCAAACTAACAACAATATAACTAGAACATTCACCACAATAACACTGAAATGATATAAGAATAACAACATAAATAGCACTTTGAATCTGAAAGCAATGTTCACGGGCCTCTTCAAGGGGGAAACCTCCAGTTTAGCAGAGCTCTATTACAATAATCTCCAAGCTAGGTTTCTCGTACCCTCGACTCCTATTTATACTAGAAGCATCTAGAGGAAGATCCTTCTAGAAGCGGAAGCTTCTATTAGGTCTTCTTACATCCGCCTTATTCTATTTTATTGAAAGGCCTTATTAATATTGACCTTTATTACATACAAATATATTGTTCTACCTATGTGCGGGTTAGGACCCTAACAGAGAGGCTTGTTTCTAAGAGGAGGATGGGATAGGGAGTATTTCCTTTAATTTTGAGATTGTAGGTTATAAAATTATTTTGTATTTGCTCTATCTTTCTCCAGGATTCATGAGAGATACTACATCCCCAGACTTCACATCCATAAAGAATAGAAGGTGTAACAAGAGCCTCAAAGAGGAGTCTCTTCTTATCCCAACTCCAAACATCAACTGATTTACAATTGTTTTCAAGCCCATAATAAGCTTTCCATCCCCCAATAATCCTTTTCTCAATGCTATAATTCCAACTGAGCTTGTGGTGAATATCAATTCCAAGATATTTGTATGAAGTCCCTTCCTCCAAGTTGTCGTTGTCATATAAGAAGGTATCATAAGTGATGTTATTGGATTTAATAATCATGACCTTAGTCTTATCAGTATTAACAGTCATACGCATATTGGAGCAAATATCCTTGAGGATTCTTAGTTGGTTTTCAAGATTATGGGAATTCCTTGCCATAAGAATGATATAATCGACATACAGAAGAAGATTGATGACTATACCAGTGAGAGTAGCACCGACACAACCTGATTTTTCCAAGAAATCTTTTAACTTGTCAACATATATGCCAACAAGGGTAGGGAACAAGGGACAACCTTGTTTGAATCCAATATTGCAGTTAATCTCTTTTGACCAGCCCTCAATGTTTTTAATATTAGCAACAATGTTCTCATAGATCCTTATTGCAACAGGCCTCAACGTGAGAGGCACTTTTATCTCTTCCAACCTATTCCAAAGGTTTTTCCTAAGAACCATGTCAAAATATTTTCTAAAGTCAACAAAACAACATAAAAGATTGGTTTTAGTATTGTGTAACTCCTCTGCAATGATCCTAAAGGTAAAAAGATGGTCCATAATTGAATGATATATCCTAAACCCAGCCCGACCTTTAACTCTTTTACCATGACTTTCTATCCAAAGGCTAATCTTCTTTTCCAAAATAATTCCATAAAGCTTGGCTAAAATTGGGCTAATTATAATGGTCCTACAATAGAGGGAATGTTTATATCCCCATTTTTTAAAATAAGAACAATGAGGATTTTCATCCATGGTTTAGGGAAACCCTGCTTGACTACTAAATTGAAGAGCTTGTGTATGTGAGGGATAAGGATAGGCCCTTCGATTTTAAAATTTTCATCTTGGTATCCTCCAATGTCCTTAGCTTTCCCATTTGCAAGTCGCTTAACCCCGAACTCTAAGTCATCTAAAGAAAAAACTTCATCCTATGTAGGGACAATAGGAATGGTGTCCATGGCATTAGGAACTCGTAAATACTTTTAAGGTAGGAATTATGGTCCCTTAAGAGAATCCTATTATTTTATTTAGTATTGCAGTTTAAAATTTGAGTATGTTATAGCAAGATTTGCCTAACCCTATGAAAACTTGCATAGAGGGCCTTTTTCCATTTCTCTATGCAAACTTGAAGTCCCTTTTTGCAAATCCCAGAGCTAAAAAAATGATTTTTCCACATATACATGCCCAACCTATATTACATCATGTGTATACACAAGTTGCACCACTACAGCCCATGTACATTGGGATTTATGCCCAAAATTAAAAAATGGTGTTGGGTTTTCATGTCAGGTCACGAGATCAATGATCCTTGGCCTTCCATATACTAGAAATGTTCCGACTTGACCCTTCAATTCCAATTGAAGGATACAAATGGGCCAAATCCGAGCTATGCAAAGGAGGAGAAGAATTCAACTTTGAGAGCAAAGTTACTCTAGAGAAATTATTCACTTCACATTGAGTCTGCATCCCTTTGTCCTTTAAGTCTGAACACATTGTTCATCCCCCAAACTCTTCCCTTATTGATTGAGAACCTCATTGTCTCTCTTATATGATATTTCCTTTGGTGGAGGATTGAAGTGGTGGAGGCCCAACTGGAAGGAACTTAGTTTCTCAGTTTTGAACCATGCCGACACGAAAGTTTGTAATTCATTCACTTCTGCTGATTACATTTTAATAGAAATACTCTTTTCTCGTCCAATTAATATCTTGCGAATATTTGAATTGTTATTCCATGGGCATATTTGTTATGAATTTTGATGTATTATGCTATTGAATGTGCTAACATTATATATTATTACCATATGCTTTCATTTCTTAGTTGTTGAGGACTAGTTGCAGATGTATCGCTTTGGGTCAAGTGCTCAACGGTGGACTTCATCGAACATCTGGATGAGGTAGGCATTTTATCTTGTATTTCTAGCATATTTTTTTATATAGCATACTTGATATTGGAGTTGATTTCTACAGTCATTTCCGTCTGTTGTGATTTACCCCTAGCCATAGAGAGATTTTCCTCGTAACAGAATTGGCGACCATACTGGGGAAAGAATCTTCTTTTTTGGGCTTTGGAGTGTTTTTCTCCTTAGATTCCTCTCATTTATATTGAGTTTCTTGTCGTATGATTTCGTGATAGCCTCTGTTCACTCTGAGTCTGAGTTTATTAGCCTTCTCCTTATCCTGGCTATGTTCTGACACATATACACAGGGTTTTGCCTGACAGTCACATACATACGCGTGTTGTCCTTCTGCAAGATGTGTACATACGCGTTTTTCCTTTGAACAGTCATGTACATCACCCTTTGTTGCTTGGTTGTTGGGTTTGATGGTTGTTGGTTAGGTTTTGATGATTGTTGAGTCTTCTTGGGTCTCTGTTGTGATTGTTAAGTGTCTATGGAATGACATGAAACCTTTCTTTGGTTGAATTTTTGGGTGGTGCCTTTCTCATCATCCTTTTCATTTGATTGTCCTTGCATCTTGGGCTAGGTGTTTTTCTTCTTGATATCCTACTTGATTTTTATATGTTTATGTACAGTAGAGTCTTTGTATCAAGCTATTGTTCAATCCTTGCATTTTCATTCTGTTATATTGAAAACACAAAAATATTAGGCATTTTACATTGTTGGCATTTTTTTATCTCTAGAGTCTTTATCATTAATCTTAGTACATGTAAAGAAAGATTGCATTTTTATTTAGAATTGCATAACTGAATTGAGAATTGCATTTTGGAAAGCATATCATTGATTTGGAATTGAAGTTAGGACTTTGCATTGTATTCATATTCATTTATTTTACTTGTTGAGTCATAACATTACTAATTTCACGACCACGCCTTTTTGAATAAGCAAGACCATTAAAAGTAACACTAGAATTTAAAATTGATTAGTAACGATTTTATCTTTCTACGGTGCACAAACTAGCTTAGGATTTAGAGCCTTGGAATAGGATTTTGTGAGTAAACTTCTCCAAGGCTATTAAATCAACATATGTGTTTAACTAAGGGAGTGGAGAAATCCATTGTATAATTGGCAATATCAGGAGGCTCCGCTTGCACTAGAGTTAAGCACAAGGTCACGTGAGGTTGGTTGAAGGGATATCCCACCGATACCATTTTAGCATCAGATATATTTCTGGGGATCTATTCATATATGGGGATCTTGCTAGTAATCTTACCTCTGTAAGAGGCGGTGCTTTCAAGGTTTCAAGCTTTGTTACCCTTCCCATACGGTGGACCTGACTTATGACTATTCACTTGTGCATCGATTATATCGTAGTTTCTTAGTTGCTTGACTTAGGTACCACATAGGTTACTTACAGGGGTTATTCTACAGGTACCCGGGGTCAGATAAGGGTCGAACAACACACAACCTTTATGGGGGAATTACCTCTCTAGGGGGATCTGACTGACTAGTTGTTAAGCCCACGAAGGCCCTTATAACTAATTTTGATACCTTTGATATTTAGCAGGGAGTCACAGGCCCCTCTTGGGTGAGGCATACCTACTTTAGGGAGGTAGGCTCTTTCAACCACTCTATCCTGTTTGTGTGCATATTGGCCTTTTGATTTTATTTTTGGTGTGCTCTTTGATTATTAGTTGACATTAGGATTTTGTATTTCGTCGTGAGTTTTCATTATCATGGATAGTGGAGTCCCTTTGGCTCTCTCATTTGATACTACCTCCCCCATGACATTCACTCATTTCAAGGGGATGAATCCATCTGTGTTTCATAATGGTATGAAGAATTATGGTACTCAGTCAATGCCTTGGGTCTCTAATCATTTTTCTCATGGTATGTCAGACATGTCTTCGCAATTTCCACCCTTTGTCTTTCCTCCTTATTCTCCCTCTTCGTTTGGTGGGATTCATATCCCTAAAACAACTCTTACAGTAGGAGGTTGGAATCTTCCTTCCTACGAATCCACATTTACAGGAGAAAGTGCTCAAATGGGTGGTCATTCTACTTATTACACTCCATCTGCCTATCCTTCTTCCACTATGTCGGTTCCTACGAACGCTTTTCCCATGGCGGACCTTCATCTGTCCTCTAGTGTTTCACTCATGGGGAGTTATTTTTATGGTATGGGAAACCCCCTTCATGAAGATCCTTCATCCGAGGGCAACATATATCCTCACATGAGTAATCCTTGTCATGTCACTTTCTCTTCGCAAGCGAATTCCTCGGTGTCGATGCCCTTACACCCCTTTATGAATCAGTATGGATGAGGATACTATCCTATCGGATAGGGCCATGGTGTATACCAGAACCCTTATTGGTATGCAATTTCACAAAACCAGTCTTTCCCAGAACCTTGGTCTCAAATGCCACAACCCACCGCCACCACAAGTCCAGTCACTATAGGTCATATTGGAATTATATCACCAATCTTTGCTAGTCATGTTGGGGATTGTTTGACAACATCTGCATGCCATGTTGAAGACATGCAACGAGCCGCTGCAAGTCATGTTGGGGGAACAAATCTAGTCATTGCTAGTCACACTACACATGCATCACTGACCTTTTCAATTCATGTTGGGGACTCATCACCAACCTTTGCAATTCATGTTGGATATTCACTACTAGCCTCTGCAAGTCATGCTGGGGGCATGTCACCAGCCACTGCCAGTCACTTTGGGGGCATCCATACAATTGAGAAGTCTAAACCTGTAATACGTAAGCCCAAATTCCTTTGTAGGATTTGTGAAGGAGATCACCTTACTCGTTTGTGTCCTGCTACTGCTATGGTAGCAGAAGCATGGTTATTACTGGGGGGGGGCTTCAAGATCTGAGTCATCTTTGTCTTCCCCACCTTATTTGGTAGATACACCGGTCATGTCAATGCAATATTTGGTTGACACCCCTCTTCCTTTAGGGGTTGATGCATCCCTTGACTTTGTTGTCTCACATCTTGTTCAACCAGCAGTTGTGTCGATGCAATCTTTGATCGAAACCACTCCTATTTTTGGGGGTGATGTGGCTCTTGACTTTTTTGTCTTGCATCCTATTCAACCAATGGTTGAATAAGTGGTCGCACCGATGCAATTTTCAATCAATCCCTCTCTTCTAGTTCTAGTTCTATACCTTCTATACCATGTCCTTAGCATTTCTAGTTCTATACCTTCTGCATAAGGGACAATTCTACTATCTTTGAGCACACTCCCTCCAAGTCCTAGGGTGGCTTCCTTTGATTGGAATGATCTTGTAGAGCCTCTACTTCCTTATTCTACACCCTTCCAGATAAGGGGCATTCTTCGATATATTGTAGATAAGGTAACCTCTGCAAGTATTTTATCCCCCTCGACTTGGAAGGATTTGGGTTTTCCCAAGATTCTGTCTGCTATTTGTGAGTTTCTAACTTTCAACAGAAGTCCTGCATGGGAGCCTTGGCCTCCCCCATAACATGCCCCCTAGAACCCCCCCCAACGAGTCTGATTTAATCTCTTTTCCGACTCATCTAAAAAGAGAAAATCTTGTCGAGTGAATTTGTCTCTTTCACACTCATTAATTGGATTTGAAAGGTCGTGAGTCTTGGTTAAGATATTTTCCGACTCCCTAAAAAAGTGAAAATATTGTCGGGTGAACTTATCTCTTTCATACTCATAAATTGGATTTGAAAGGATGTCTATTTGGTGCAAGTTTATCCCTTTTTCAAACCAAGTAGACTAAGATTACAAAAAAGGACATTTTTTTGCATTAAGTTGTGATTGCATCTCATGCCCTTACTTGCAGTATTGAGCCTATTGTCGATTCTCTGTTTTGCATTATAAGTCATCTACTTCAGCAGTCTGTATTCTCAACCAAGCAGAGCCTTTTTTATATCCTTTGCAGCTTGACACCCTATACCCAGGAGGAAACATTCCCCCAAGTGTCCATCTCCCACACGCACCTCCTTGCATTGAGCATAGGTATGTTACACCACTGGAACTAGTTTTGCTTACTCGCGACACTCATTTCCTCCTATGTATCATAACATTCATTTGACTATGAAAAAACAAAAAAAGACGGGAGGGAAGGGAATATTATATTATATTGGCGGCGGTCGTGTCGCCTTTGAACAAAGCACAAAATTTTTTAGACCACTTATCATCATAATTTTGGGTTTAGCATGACCTTAGGAAGCTAAGCTCATTACATAGAATTTACTCCTTTGACTGTTTACTCTTCCAGTCCCTATGGATAGTTTGATCGATGGCTCCTGCATCTCAAGGTTTCATCATTGATTCTATGCTGCTAGAGTCTTCCATATGTCTCATTCTCTTGTTCAAAGGATGTCTATCAACCTGTGTTGGCCATTCCTCATAACTCTTGACTTTGCAGGATGGCCATATCCTGAGTCTGTCTCGGAATCATGTGAAGTTGTAGTCATATTTTGCACCCTGGTCCTACTTTCCTCATTGATAGGAAACCTTGAACCCAACAGTCGACATTTCATCCTCATTTGTTGACTGGGTGGTTTCTCTTGTGTTCGATGACAAGACATCTATTCACACATTAGGATTTGTGCAGTGCATTGTATTCCATTATCCCTATTAGTGGTTTCCTCGCCTTTGTCAGCAATTTTCCTCATTGGTTGTTATTCATAGGGTCTTTTTCATGTACCTCTTTCACCTGGCACAAGCGAAAGACGCATAGGTTCATTGGTTTGTGAACATGTTCTCCATTCAATTTCCTCCAAATCATCAAGCTCCTGCTTTGTACCTCGTGTTGAATGATGAGAGATGCCTTAATGATCTCATTTCAACGAGTCTCCTTCCATCGACTTAAGCTCATCTATTCTGGAGACAAGACCTAGAGTCCTATGAGTACCTAGAGGCTTGCAGTCATTATTGGCAGGTTATATCGCCATCGACAGTTGGGAATATATCAATGTCTCGTGATCAATGGATTCTTCAAGTGTTCGACCCTAACTCCTTTATTCACACTTGTAAGAATGTACTCGGTGCCTTGATACCTACTTTCATCATCGGTAGGTTGTCTCACGTTTGTTAACGGTATACCTCAATGACCGATAACCAAACGAAGTCTCATTGTGTTCGATCTCAACTCCTTTATTCACACGATGTAGACTTTCACATTTGGCAGATTGTGTAGAAGACTTGAAGACATCAGTTTATAGTCGTGGATTCCATGAGTTGTTGCTACCTTTCTTGGGACCTTTTAGCATAATATTTTTTTATGCCTCAGCATTGCATAAGTGGCGCTACCTAATATTTCATAGAGAACAGAATCTGCATTTCATTATTCATTTTGGCAAATGAATACAATCGTTATGGGATTTTTATTTTGTTTTGGGGAAAATTGAAATTATATTGAGTTATTCCCAATATCCAAGTTCAAGCATCAAAGCACCCACGGATTTATTCTATCGAATTTCATGTAGAAACACAATCGAGTGCTACCTACAGGTGCTGCGTAATATTCTGGCAGAGGCTAAATTGTGCAGAGTTATTCTACCATATTTGAGTCACTAATTTAAAACTTGGGTTATGAGCAGTTGATGATGTATTTTTGAAAACTGGAGGAGGTTTTTGTTCATAACATTCCAAATAACAAAAACTTCTCTCATTTTTTCAAAATGTGTTTTGGTTTGAGAGATATTGGATATAGAAGTAGGCATTGCGTACTCTGCACAGTGGCGATGCGTACTAATTTCCTATAGCAGTCACAGTTTTCATATTCGCCTTGTTGGGAGGCTGAAACATGTCAAGGAGGGTTCGAATTACTTCTCAAGGATCAGTTAGATGTAAAGGGACACCTTCACCTAATATTTAGCTCTAGCAAAGGCCTCATGCATGAGGTGGAAACAATTTATTAATGACTTCCAACAAATTCCTGAAAATCAGCAGTTTGATGGATTTTTGTCTCTTTGATTGTTGCGACCTATCTCCAAGGCTTAGAATCCAATGGTGGAGATGGGATTCGACCTCCTTAGGTTATTTGGATTCTATTTTATATTTAAAGAGGGATATATCTCTTGGAGAGAGGGATGGATGAGCCAAGAGAGGCTAGAGAGAGTAAGAGTAGGTAGTTTTCCTGTGTGTGTCCATTTGTAAGCCTGTGGGCATTTTTTGATTGTAAGCATTACTGCTATTGGAGACTCATGAGAGCTATGATTTCATATTGTAACTCTTCTTTTATATTTCTTATTATTTGAATATATTGCAGATTTGAGGATCAAAGGTTGTCAATGATTTATGGATCCCTAAGTAGCAGAGGATCTGTTGTATTTTTCCCATCAGTCATTATTTATATTCAAGTATTTGTTGATTCATTAAATTGAGAGGATCTTTATTCACTGAAGATTCTATCTTATTCTTTCCTTCTTCATTTCTTCCACCTATCATCATGTAATCTTGTTTTTTGTTAAGCAGCTTTTGTGCCTTCGATGAGTGGGATGTTTGTGACTCCATTGCCCATTGGTGTAGCCTACTGATCTGCAGTTTGTTTCCCTCTCTCTTTCTTTATCCATCTTGTTGATCCACCTATTCAAAACCAAAATTATCTGTTATATTCTGATGGGTGTTGAGCTTACACTTTAGCAGTCAAAGTGTGACTTTCAGTGCCAACAGGATCAGTACCTATGTGACTTCAATGAACATGGGAGATCATATTGTACTCCATTGTATACAGATATATTCAGATTTTGAGACTAGTTTTACTAGGCCTTGTTCATGACTATGACAACCTTTGGAAATTTACCACCTTTTTATTGCCTATTCATGACCATGGACAACTGTTTGGTATATTTTCACATGGATCTGCAATGTAATTCAATTTGGAAGTCATGTGTGCAAAGTCAGTACAGATTGTCATGAGCAACTAGTTCTTCCAGTTGGGTCCCCATTACTCCACTTCTAGGTCTTATAATGTATTTCATTCATCACAGATACTCCTCTGACCTCACACATTAGGGGGAATCTGTTATAGCAAGATTTTCCTCACCCTATGCAAACTTGCACAGAGGGCCTTTTTCCATTTCCCTATGCAGAATTGAAGTCCCTTTTTGCAAATCCCATAGATAAAAACATTATTTTTCCACATATACATGCCCTACCTATATTACAACATGTGTATATGTAGGTTGCATGACTATAGCCCGTGTACATAGGGGTTTATGCCTAAAATTAAAAATTGGTGTCGGGTTTCCATTTCACGTCACAAGATCAATGATCCTTGGCCTTCCATATACTGGAAACGTTCCAAATCGACCCTTCAGTTCCACTTGAAGGCTACAAATGGGAAAAATATGAGCTATGGAAAAGAGGAGAAGAATTCAACTTTGAGATCGAAGTTACTCTAGAGAAATTATTCACTTCACATTGAGTCTGCATCCCTTTGTCCTTTAAGTATGAACACATTGTTCAACCCCCAAGCTCTTCCCTTCTTGATTGAGAACCTCATTGTCTCTCTTATATGAGCTTGCCTTTGGTGGAGGATTGAAGTGGTGGAGGCCCAGATGGAAGGAACTTATTTTCTTGGTTTCAAACCGTGCCGACACGAAATTTTGTAATTCATTCACTTCTGCTAATTACATTTTAATAGAAATACTCTTTTCTCGTCCAATTAATATCTTGCAAATATTTGAATTGTTATTCCATGGGCATATTTGTTATGAATATTGATGGATTATGCTATTGAATGTGATAACATTATATATTATCACCATATGCTTGCGTTTCTTGGTTGTTGAGGACTAGTTGCAGGTGTATCACTTTGGGTCAAGTGCTCCATGGTGGACTTCATCGAACGTCTGAACGAGGTAGACCTTTTATCTTGTCTTGCGAGCATATTTGTTTATATAGCATACTTGAGATTAGATTTGATTTCTGCAGTCATTTCCGTCTGTTGTGGTTTACCCCTAGCCATAGAGAGATTTTCCTCATAACAGACTCTAGAACTTCTTAGGATCCAGCTTATATAGTTGTGAAAGTTGCTCTTGCCTTTTATTGATATAGTAATTTTTTTTCCTTTTAATCAGAGATTTGTACATATTGATCTTATTGAGTTTTAAGGACTCATTAGAAGCATCCCTAATGAATTTCCTAGCAATTTTACATTATTTATCATACCAAGGTTTGGTCGGTCTATTATTCTTTTTACAGGACACCTCGAAAGAGAAATTGTTAATATAAGTGAAAAGGGTAGTTGTAAAATTATGATAGAGTTCTTCAATGTTGTCCTTATAAGTTAGGAGATTTAATTTACTATTTAAGTCCTTTAAGAAAATGTCAACTTTACTTTTGTCAAAACACAATTTTCTTTGATTATCAGAATTTTGTTCAATGACACTCATGTGCATGACAAAGTTTAGAGTTAGGGTTAAAGGTTTATGATCAGAGTCGGGTTCATGGTCATTTAAAAGGTCAAAATTTTCCATTTGGTTGGAAATGAGGATATTAGATAGCACATCATCTATGACACTACTACCTAGCCCATGAATACAAGTCATCTGGTTGGAGTTTGGCCACTTCATTACTCCATTGCAAATTATTAGGTCTTGAGAGCAGATCTTGACCAACTCAGTACCAAACAAATTCTCAATTAGGTCTTCAAAGCTTCTGTTGTAGTTATTAGATAAAACAAGGTCCTCATCTAGCCATAAAGGATTATGGTTGGAATAAATACTTAAAAGAGTAGCTTGTTTAATTGCAGTCCTAACATTAAAGTCTCCTAGCAGGAGGATATTACCTTCATTTTTCAAACTATAAATATCTTGTTCTAAATTATTATAGGGACAATTGCTATCTATATTGTTTTTCTTATAAAAAGTAGAATTAATAGGTGCAAAATATCAAATTTCTATATACATCTTCTTAGCATTGGTGTATGAAATTTCTATCCAAATGTATTGATTGAGAGGGCCGATCTTATGAAGTTGAATGTGAGGGAAAATGTTCTTTCTAATATAACAAACTATGCCTCATATCCCTCTACGGTGGGACTTTTTGTTCCATGCCGACTACAAGACAAATCCTTCTATGTTAGGGACCTTAGACTCCTCATGCTCCCAAGTTTCAGCTAGACAAATAATATCAATATCACTCGGGATCCAACTTATCATAGGACCTTTGCACCATGGAAAGCCACAATATTTCCAAAAAAGGATCCCGAGTGTCCCAAATTCCTATTTATTATTATCCCTCTAGTCACTATATGTTAATGTTTAAGTCATTATTATAGATGTTTTTATTTCATTAGATAACAATAGCATAATCCAAGATCACTGAGAAATACACAATCACAAGAGACACAGCATTTATCCTGGGAAACCCTCTAGGGGAAGAAAATCCAATAAAACTTCCTTAATATAGATAACCAATACAATGCCAAGAGATCTATTATTCTAATACAGAAAGTCCTCTCCCAGATATGCGCCACTCTCTTTCTCCTTCTTCTCTGATAGAAGATCTGAACTTGTCTCTCAGAATGAGCAAGTGAGTTGTGTCTAAGTGAGGTGCTAGCCTCCTTTATTTATGCAAGTCTAGCACGTGTGAAGTGTCTCTTCACTGGCAGGGCCGACTTCTCAAACCGGGTGGGTAAACCCACCTTTATTTTATTTATGGGCTTCTTTAATATCTGTTGGGGCCGACTTCTTATTCTGCCTATTACAATTGTCTTTTGACCAATCCACAAAAGGGGATTTTGTCCTATTACAATAACCGACATGATCAATCC
>JASDQU010680561.1:20070-36633 GCA_032191745.1 Picea mariana
TTAGCTTCCATTGAATGCATCTTAGCTTCCATTGAATCCCTCATCTCTTGTAGTTCATCTTTGGTTATTGTCTTCTTTTGTAAATCATTTATGTCCCTACGCATTTCTTCACCTTCATCAAGAGTCCAATTAGGATTTTCTGGAGGCTTATTTGGTGTAGGAGGTCCCTTTTTGGATGGCATGTTAGCCAAATATCACTTTTGACTCTTGATTTTGAGGTGGTTCTGCTAGACAATATTTATTCTGTTATATCTCCCAAGTTTCGGCCCTTCTAGGTATGAAACTTTCCTTTAGGTAGTTTTCTGATATTTCTTCTCTGCAATGCCACAGGTATGATCAAAATTGGATGTGCCAAGTGGAATTTACGGTAACTTCCTCACAACTTGCCGATTTTTGGCCTTTCCAGGAGATCGCACTTGTATAGAATGCCCCGCACAAAATAATTGATATCAAATTCTGAAACTCGCACCCAAACTACTAAAGACTGTCCAAGATCCAATGCAACCAGTCCCACTCAATTTGGATTCTCTGGGAGGAAGTTATGATTGTTTTACCTGGAACACCTTCTTGAGACTAGCCAATAGGACTAGTCAGATACCCTATTTTACACAAGGTGTATCTATAAATTTATGATGACTCAGAATCTGAACTTTTTATCACAGATAGAAAACTAATTTCTGTAAGTGGCCTCTGGAGTTCAGGGTCTGAAACATTACAGAAATTTTTTTATAGCGACAATGCCTCAATGACTCATTTCAGGATGATTCCATAACCCTATATTGTACAGGTTGTATCTCCGAAAGTATAAGGCCTCAGGAGCTGAATTTTGAACCCAACGTACCTTGATCCGTCTACTAACAAAATTTTAAGCCGTTCCTTTTGAAACATTGTAGAAAAAAAGTTATAGCGAAAATGCCACGGTGTCTCAGATGTAGCAGCGAAACCCCAAGACCTTGAGCTCTGATACCATATGTTAGGAACCAAACATCAATATAGCATAGAAAAACCTCAAGAAAAGTACTCAACGCCTTGAAAAAGAGATAATATCAGATAATAAGCCTCTTCGAGGGGGAAACCTCCTTTTACCCCACTTAAATGTTCAAGTACAAGATGATTCAAAATGAAAATGTCTCCTTGGTATATATAGGAGACTAGGAGGTTTTAATGGCCTAAAGCCGACATAAATAAAATAACATTACTAATCTAAATCACAACTAATGGCCTAAGCCGACATAAATAAAATAACATTACTAATCTAATATGCCCCAATTAAGTGGTAATGAGCCAATATTAGGGCTTAACAGTGTCCTCCAATGTCCTTAGCTTTCCCATTTGCAAGTCGCTTAACCCCAAACTCTAAGTCATCTAAAGAAAAAACTTCATCCTATGTAGGGACAATAGGAATGGTGTCCATGGAATTAGGGAACTCATAAATACTTTTAAGGTAGGAATTACGGTCCCTTAAGAGAATCCTATTATTTTATTTAGTATTGCAGTTTAGAATTTGACTATGTTATAGCAAGATTTGCCTAACCCTATGAAAACTTGCATAGAGGGCCCTTTTCCATTTCCCTATGCAAACTTGAAGTCCCTTTTTGCAAATCCCAGAGCTAAAAACATGATTTTTCCACATATACATGCCCAACCTATATTACATCATGTTTATACACAAGTTGCACCACTACAGCCCATGTACATTGGGATTTATGCCCAAAATTAAAAAATGGTGTTGGGTTTTCATGTCAGGTCACGAGATCAATGATCCTTGGCCTTCCATATACTAGAAACATTTTGACTTGACCCTTCAATTCCAATTGAAGGCTACAAATGGGCCAAATCCGAGCTATGGAAAGGAGGAGAAGAATTCAACTATGAGAGCAAAGTTACTCTAGAGAAATTATTCACTTCACATTGAGTCTGCATCCCTTTGTCCTTTAATTCTAAACACATTGTTCATCCCCCAAACTCTTACTTTATTGATTGAGAACCTCATTGTCTCTCTTATATGATATTGCCTTTGGTGGAGGATTGAAGTGGTGGAGGCCCAGCTGGAAGGAACTTAGTTTCTCAGTTTTGAACCACGCCGACACGAAAGTTTGTAATTCATTCACTTCTGTTGATTACATTTTAATAGAAATACTCTTTTCTCATCCAATTAATATCTTGTGAATATTTGAATTGTTATTCCATGGGCATATTTTTTATGAATTTTGATGGATTATGCTATTAAATGTGCTAACATTATATATTATCACCATATGCTTGCATTTCTTAGTTGTTGAGGACTAGTTGCAGGTGTATCGCTTTGGGTCAAGTGCTCAACGGTGGACTTCATCGAACATTTGGATGAGGTAGGCATTTTATCTTGTCTTTCTAGCATATTTTTTTGTATAGCATACTTGAGATTGGAGTTGATTTCTACAGTCATTTCCGTCTGTTGTGATTTACCCCTAGCCATAGAGAGATTTTCCTCATAACAGAATTGGCGACCATACTGGGGAAAGAATCTTCTTTTTTGGGCTTTGGAGTGTTTTTCTCCTTAGATTCCTCTCATTTATATTGAGTTTCTTGTTGTATGATTTCTTGACAGCCTATGTTCACTCTGAGTCTCAGTTTATTAGCATTCTCCTTATCTTGGTTGTGTTATGACACATATACATGGGTTTTTTCCTGACAGTCACATACATACGCGTGTTGTCCTTCTGCAAGATGTGTACATACGCGCTTTTCCTTTGAACAGTCACGTACATCACCCTTTGTTGCTTGGTTGTTGGGTTTGATGGTTGTTGGTTAGGTTTTGATTATTGTTGAGTCTTCTTGGGTCTCTGTTGTGACTGTTAAGTGTCTATGGAATGACATGAAACCTTTCTTTGGTTGAATTTTTGGGCGGTGCCTTTCTCATCATCCTTTTCATTTGATTGTCCTTGCATCTTGGGCTGGGTGTGTTTCTTCTTGATATCCTACTTGATTTTTCTATGTTTACGTACAATAGAGTCTTTATATCAAGCTATTGTTCAATCCTTGCATTTTCATTCTGTTATATTGAAAATACAAAAATATTAGGCATTTTACATTGTTGGCATTTTTTATCTCTTGAGTCTTTATCATTAATCTTAGTACATGTAAAGAAAGATTGCATTTTTATTTATAATTGCATAACTGAATTGAGAATTGCATTTTGGAAAGCATATCATTGATTTGGAATTGAAGTTAGGACTTTGCATTGTATTCATATTCATTTATTTTACTTGCTGAGTCATAACATTACTAGTTTCACGACCACGCCTTTTTGAATAAGCAAGTCCATTAAAAGTAACACTAGAATTTAAAATTTATTAGTAATGATTTTATCTTTCTAGGGTGCACAAACTAGCTTAGGATTTAGAGCCTTGGAATAGGATTTTGTGAGTAAACTTCTCCAAGGCTATTAAATCAACATATGTGTCTAACTAAGGGAGTGGAGAAATCCATTGTATAATTGGCAATATCAGGAGGCCCCGCTTACACTGAAGTTAAGCACAAGGTCGCGTGAGGTTGGTTGAAGGGATATCCCACTGATACCTTTTTAGCATCAGATACATTTCTGGGGATCTTACTAGTACCCTTACCTCTGTAAGAGGTGGTGCTTTCAAGGTTTCAAGCTTTGTTACCCTTCCCATACGGTGGACCTGACTTATGACTATTCACCTGTGCATCGGTTATATCGTAGTTTCTTAGTTGTTTGACTTAGGTACCACATAGGTTACTTACAGGGGTTATTCTGTAGGTACCCTAGGTCAGATAAGGGTCGAACAACACACAACCTTTATGGGGGATTACCTCTCCGGGGGGATCTGACTGACTAGTTGTTAAGCCCACGAAGGCCCTTATAACTAATTTTGATACCTCTGATATTTAGCAGGGAGTCACAGGCCCCTCTTGGGTGAGGCATACCTACTTTAGGGAGGTAGGCTCCTTCAACCACTCTATCCTATTTGTGTGCATAGTGGCCTTTTGATTTTATTTTTGGTGTGCTCTTTGATTATTAGTTGACATTAGGATTTTGTATTTCTTCGTGAGTTTTCATTATCATGGATAGTGGAGTCCCTTTGGCTCTATCATTTGATACTACCTCCCCCATGACATTCACTCATTTCAAGGGGATGAATCCATCTATGTTTCATAATGGTATGCAAAATTATGATACTCAGTCAATGCCTTGGGTCTCTAATCATTTTTCTCATGGTATGTCATACATGTCTTCACACTTGCCACCCTTTGTCTTTCCTCCTTATTCTCCCTCTTTGTTTGGTGGGAGTCATATCCCTCAAACAACTCTTACAGTAGGAGGTTGGAATCTTCCTTCCTATAAATCCACATTTACAAGAGAAAGTGCTCAAATGGATGGTCATTCTACTTATTACACTCCATCTGCCTATCCTTCTTCCGCTATGTCGGTGCCTACGAACGCTTTTCCCATGGCGGACCTTCATCTGTCCTCTAGTGTTTCATCCGTGGGGAGTTATTTTTATGGTATGGGAAACCCCCTTCATGAAGTTCCTTCGTCCGGGGGCAACATATATCCTCACATGAGTAATCCTTGTCATGTCACTTTCTCTTCGCAAGTGGCTTCCTCGGTGTCGATGCCCTTACACCCCTTTATGAATCAGTATGGATGAGGATACTATCCTGTCGGATAGGGCCATGGTGTATACCAGAACCCTTCTTGGCCTGCAATTTCACAAAACCAGTCTTTCCCGGAACCTTGGTCTCAAATGCCACAACCCACCGCCACCACAAGTCCAGTCACTATAGGTCATACTGGAATTATATCACCAATCTCTACTAGTCATGTTGGGGATTGTTTGACAACCTCTGCATGCCATGTTGAAGACTTGCAACGAGCCGTTGCAAGTCATGTTGGGGGCACAAATCTAGTCATTGCTAGTCACACTACACATGCATCACTGACCTTTGCAATTCATGTTGGGGACTCATCACCAGCCTTTGCAATTCATGTTGGAGATTCACTACTAGCCTCTGCAAGTCATGCTGGGGGCATGTCACCAGCCACTGCCAGTCACTTTGGGGGCATTCATATGATTGAGAAGCCTAAACATGTAAGACGTAATCCCAAATTCCTTTGTAGGATTTGTGAAGGAGATCACCTTACTCGTTTGTGTCCTGCTACTGCTATGGTACCAGAAGCATGGTTCTTATTGGGGGGGCCTTCAGGATATGAGTCATCTTTGTCTTCCCCACCTTTTTTGGTTGATACAGCGATCATGTCGATGTAATCTTTGGTTGACACCCCTCTTCCTTTAGGGGTTGATGCATCCCTTGACTTTGTTGTCTCACATCCCGTTCAACCAGCGGTCGTGTCGATACAATCTTTGACCGAAACCACTCCTATTTTTGGGGGTGATGTGGCTCTTGACTTTGTTTTCTTGCATCCTATTCAACCAATGGTTGAATAAGTGGTCACACCGATGCAATATTTGATCGATCCCACTCTTCTAGTTCTAGTTCTATACCTTCTATACCATGTCCTTAGCATTTCTAGTTTTATACCTTCTGCATAAGGGACAATTCTACTATCTTTGAGCACGCTCCCTCCAAGTCCTAGGGTGGTTTCCTTTGATTGGAATGATCTTGTAGAGCCTCTACTTCCTTATTCTACACCCTTCCAGATAAGGAGCATTCTTTGATATATTGTAGATAAGGTAACCTCTACAAGTATTTTATCCCCCTCGACTTGGAAGGATTTGGGTTTTCCCAAGCTTGTGTCAGCTATTTGTGAGTTTCTAACTTTCAACAGAAGTCCTACATGGGATCCTTGGCCTCCCCCATGACATTCCCCCTAGAACTCCCCCCCCCAACGAGTTTGATTTAATATCTTTTCCAACTCATCTAAAAAGAGAAAATCTTGTCGAGTGAATTTGTCTCTTTCACACTCATTAATTGGATTTGAAAGGTTGTGAGTCTTGGTTAAGATATTTTCCGACTCCCTAAAAAAGTGAAAATATTGTCGGGTGAACTTGTCTCTTTCATACTCGTAAATTGGATTTGAAAGGACGTCTATTTGGTGCAAGTTTATCCCTTTTTCAAACCAAGTAGACCAAGATTACAAAAAAGGACATTTTTTTGCATTAAGTTGTGATTGCATCTCATGCCCTTGCTTGTAGTATTGAGCCTATTATTGGTTCTTGTTTTTTCATTATAAGTCGTTTACCTCAGCAGTCTGTATTCTCAACCAAGCAGAGCCATTTTTATATCCTTTGCAGCTTGACACCCTATACCCAGGAGGAAACATTACCCCAAGTGTCCATCTCCCGCACGCACCTCCTTGCATTGATCATAGGTATGTTCCACTACTGGAACTATTTTTGCTTACTCGCGACACTCGTTTCCTCCTATGTATCATAACATTCATTTGACTATGAAAAAACAAAAAAATACAGGAGGGAAGGGAATATTATATTATATTGACGACAGTCGTGTCGCCTTTGAACAAAGCACAAAATTTTTTAGTCCACTTATCATCATAATTTTGGGTTTAGCATGACCTTAGGAAGTTGAGCTCATTACATAGAGTTTACTCCTCCGACTGTTTACTCTTCCAGTCCCTATGGATAGTTTGATTGATGCCTCCTGCATCTCAAGGTTTCATCATTGATTCTATGCTGCCAGAGTCTTCCATGTGTCTCATTCTCTTGTTCAAAGGATGTCTATCAACCTGTGTTGGCCATTCCTCATAATTCTTGACTTTGCATGACAGCCATACCCTCAGTCTGTCTCAGAACCATGTGAATTTGTAGTCATATTGTGCACCCTAGTCCTACTTTCCTCATTGGTAGGAAACCTTGAACCCAACAGTCGACATTTCATCATCATTCGTTGACTGGGTGGTTTCTCTTGTGTTCGACGGTAAGACATCTATTCACACATTAGGATTCGTGCAGTGTATTGGATTCCATTATCCCTATTAGTGGTTTCCTCGCCTTTGTCAGTAATTTTCCTCATTGGTTGTTATTCATAGGGTCTTTTTCATGTACCTCTTTCACCTGGCACAAGCGAAAGACGCATAGGTTCATTGGTTTGTGAACATGTTCTTCGTTCGATTTCCTCCAAATCATCAAGCTCCTGCTTTGTACCTCGTGTTGAATGATGAGAGACACCTTAATGCTCTCCTTTCAATGGGTCTCATTCCATCGACTTCAACTCATCTATTCTGGAGACAAGACCTAGAGTCCTATGAGTACCTAGAGGCTTGCAGTCATTAGTGGTAGGTTATATCGCCATCGACAATTGGGAATATATCAATGTCTCTTGATTAATGGATTCTTCAAGTGTTCGACCCTAACTCCTTTATTCACACTTGTAAGAATGTACTCGGTGCCTTGATACCTACTTTCATCATCGGTAGGTTGTCTCACGTTTGTTAACGGTATACCTCAATGACCGATAATCAAATGAAGTCTCATTGTGTTCGATCTCAACTCCTTTATTCACACGATGTAGACTTTCACATTTGGCAGATTGTGTAGAAGACTTGAAGACATCAGTTTATAGTCGTGGCTTCCATGAGTTGTTGCTACCTTTCGTGGGACCTATTAGCACAAGAATTTTTTATGCCTCAATGTTGCATAAGTGGCGCTACCTAATATTTCACAGAGAATAGAAACTGCATTTCATTATTCATTTTGGCAAATGAATACAATCGTTATGGGATTTTTATTTTGTTTTGGGGAAAATTGAAATTATATTGAGTTATTCCCAATATCCAAGTTCAAGCATCAAATCACCCATGGATTTATTCTATCTAATTTCATGTAGAAACAAAGTCAGGCGCTACCTACAGGCGCTGCGTAATATTCTAGCAGAGGTTAAATTGTGCAGAGTTATTCTGCCAGATTTGAGTCACTAATTTAAAACTTGGGTTATGAGCAGTTGAGGATGTATTTTTGAAAACTGGAGGAGGTTTTTGTTCATAACATTCCAAATAACAAAAACCTCTCTCATTTTTTCAAAATGTTTTTTGGTTTGAGAAATACTGGATATAGAAGTAGGCATTGCGTACTCTACACAGTGGCGATGCGTACTAATTTCCTGTAGCGGTCACGGTTTTCATATTCGCCTTGTTGGGAGGTTGCCACATGTCAAGGAGGGTTCAAATGACTTCTCAAGGATCAGTTATATGTAAAGGGACACCTTCACCTAATATTTATCTCCAGAAAAGGCCTCATGCATGAGGTGGAAACAATTTATTAATGACTTCCAACAAATTCCTGAAAATCAGCAGTTTGATGGATTTTTGTCTCTTTGATTGTTGCCACCTATCTCCAAGGCTTAGAATCCAATGGAGGAGATGGGATTCGACCTCCTTAGGTTATTTGGATGCTATTCTCTATTTAAAGAGGGATATATATCTTGGAGAGAGGGATGGATGAGCCAAGAGAGGCTAGAGAGAGTAAGAGTAGGTAGTTTTCCTGTGTGTGATCATTTGTAAGCCTGTGGGCATTTTTTGATTGTAAGCATTACTGCTATTGGAGACTCATGAGATCTATGATTTCATATTGTAACTCTTCTTTTATATTTCTTATTATTTGAATATATTGCATATTTGAGGATCAAAGCTTGTCAATGATTTATGGATCCCTAAGCAGCAGAGGATCTGTTGTATTTTGCCCATCAGTCATTATTTATATTCAAGTATTTGTTGATTCATTAAATTGAGAGGATCTTTATTCACTGAACATTCTATATTATGCTTTCCTTCTTCATTTCTTCCACCTATCAGCATATAATCTTGTTTTCTATTAAGCATCTTTTGTGCCTTCGATGAGTGGGATGTTTGTGACTCCATTGCCCATTGGTGTAGCCTACTGATCTACAGTTTGTTGCCCTCTCTCTTTCTTTATCCATCTTGTTGATCCACCTATTCAAAACCAAAATTATCTTTTACATTATGATGGGTGTTGAGCTTACACTTTAGCAGTCAAAGTGTGACTTTCAGTGCCAACAGGATCAGTACCTATGTGACTTCAATGATCATGGGAGATCATATTGTACTCCATTGTATATAGATATATTCAGATTTTGAGACTAGTTTTACTAGGCCTTGTTCGTGACTATGACAACCTTTGGCAATTTACCACCTTTGTATTGCCTATTCATGACCATGGACAACTGTTTGGTATATTTTCACATGGATCTGCAGTGTAATTCAATTTGGAAGTCATGTGTGCAAAGTCAGTATAGATTGTCATGAGCAACTAGTTCTTCCAGTTGGGTCCCCATTACTCCACTTATGGGTCTTATAATGTATTTCGTTCATCGCAGATACTCCTCTAACCTCACACATTAGGGGGCATCTGTTATAGCAAGATTTGCCTCACCCTATGCAAACTTGCACAGAGGGCCTTTTTCCATTTCCCTATGCAGAATTGAAGTCCCTTTTTGCAAATCCCAAAGATAAAAACATTATTTTTCCACATATACATGCCCTACATATATTAAAACATGTGTATATGTAGGTTGCATGACTATAGCCCGTGTACATTGGGGTTTATGCCCAAAATTAAAAATTGGTGTCGGGTTTCCATTTCACGTCACAAGATCAATGATCCTTGGCCTTCCATATACTGGAAACGTTCCAAATCGACCCTTCAGTTCCACTTGAAGGCTACAAATGGGCCAAATATGAGTTATGGAAAAGAGGAGAAGAATTCAACTTTGAGATCAAAGTTACTCTAGAGAAATTATTCACTTCACATTGAGTCTGCATCCCTTTGTCCTTTAAGTATGAACACATTGTTCAACCCCCAAGCTCTTCCCTCCTTGATTGAGAACCTCATTGTCTCTCTTATATGATCTTTCCTTTGGTGGAGGATTGAAGTGGTGGAGGCCCAGATGGAAGGAACTTAGTTTCTTGGTTTCGAACTGTGCCGACACGAAATTTTATAATTCATTCACTTCCGCTAATTACATTTTAATAGAAATACTCTTTTCTCGTCCAATTAATATCTTGCGAATATTTGAATTGTTATTCCATGGGCATATTTGTTATGAATGATGATGGATTATGCTATTGAATGTGATAACATTATATATTATCACCATATGCTTGTGTTTCTTGGTTGTTGAGGACTAGTTGTAGGTGTATCACTTTGGGTCAAGTGCTCCACGATGGACTTCATCGAACGTCTGAACGAGGTAGGCCTTTTATCTTGTCTTGCTAGCATATTTGTTTATATAGCATACTTGAGATTAAATTTGATTTATGTAGTCATTTCCATCTGTTGTGGTTTACCCCTAGCCATAGAGAGATTTTCCTCGTAACAGACTCTAAAACTTCTTAGGATCCAGCTTATATAGCTGTGAAAGTTGCTCTTGCCTTTTATTGATATAGTAATTTTTTTTCCTTTTAATTAGGGATTTGTACATATTGATCTTATCGAGTTTGAAGGACTCATTAGAAGCATCCCTAATGAATTTCCTAGCAATTTTACATTATTTATCATACCAAGGGTTGGTCGGTCTATTATTCTTTTTACAGGACACCTCGAAAGAGAAATTGTTAATATAAGTGAAAAGGGTAGTTGTAAAATTATGATAGAGTTCTTCAATGTTTTCCTTATAAGTTAGGAGATTTAATTTACTATTTAAGTCCTTTAAGAAACTGTCAACTTTACTTTTGTCAAAACACAATTTTCTTTGATTATCAGAATTTTGTTCAATGACACTCATGTGTGTGACAAAGTTTAGAGTTAGGGTTAAAGGTTTATGATCAGAGTCGGGTTCATGGTCATTTAAAAGGTCAAAAGTTTCCATTTGGTTGGAAACGAGGATATTAGATATCACATAATCTATGACACTACTACCTAGCCCATGAATACAAGTCATCTGGTTGGAGTTTGGCCACTTCATTACTCCATTGCAAATTATTAGGTCTTGAGAGCTGCAGATCTTGACCAACTCAGTACCAAACAAATTCTCAATTAGGTCTTCAAAGCTTCTTTTGTAGTTATTAGATAAAACAAGGTCCTCATCTAACCATAAAGGATTATGGTTGGAATAAATACTTAAAAGAGTAGCTTGTTTAGTTGCAGTCCTAACATTAAAGTCTCCTAGCAGGAGGATATTACCTTCATTTTTCAAACTATAAATATCTTGTTCTAAATTATTATAGGGACAATTGCTATCTATATTGTTTTTCTTATAAAAAGTAGAATTAATACGTGCAAAATATCAAATTTCTATATACATCTTCTTAGCATTGGTGTATGAAATTTCTATCCAAATGTATTGATTGAGAGGGTCGATCTTATGAAGTTGAATGTGAGGGAAAATGTTCTTTCTAATATAATAAACTATGCTTCATATCCCTCTACGGTGTGACTTTTTGTTCCATGCCGACTACAAGACAAATCCTTCTATGTTAGGGACCTTAGAGTCCTCATGCTCCCAAGTTTCAGCTAGACAAATAATATCAATATCACTCGGGATCCAACTTATCATAGGACCTTTTCACCATGGAAAGACACAATATTTTCAAAAAAGGATCCCGAGTGTCCCAAGTTCCTATTTATTATTATCCCTCTAGTCATTATTTGTTAATGTTTAAGCCATTATTATAGATGTTTTTATTTCATTAGATAACAATAGCATAATCCAAGATCACTGAGAAATACACAATCACAAGAGACACAACATTTATCCTGGGAAACCCTCTAGGGGAAGAAAACCCAATAAAACTTTCTTAATATAGATAACCAATACAATGCCAAGAGATCTATTATTCTAATATAGAAATTCCTCTCCTAGATATGTGCCACTCTCTCTCTCTCCTTCTTCTCCGGTAGCAGATATGAACTTGTCTCTCAGAATGAGCAAGTGAGTTGTGTCTAAGTGAGGCGCTAGCCTCCTTTATTTATACAAGTCTAGCACGTGTGAAGTGTCTCTTCACTGACAGGGCCGACTTCTCAAACTGGGTGGGTAAACCCACCTTTATTTTATTTCTGGGCTTATTTAATATCTGTTGGGGCCGACTTCTTATTCTGCCTATTACAATTGTCTTTTGACCAATCCACAAAAGGGGATTTGGTCCTATTACAATAACCGACATGATCAATCCACAATGGGGATTGATCCTATGAATAATATATTAATAATAACAAGAATACTCTTTGCAGTTACATTATTTCAACACTCCCCCTTAACAAGAAGGGTATTCTTCGACAGCATCATGCAAGAGAGAAAGGACAACATCATCAACAACATCAAGTGGGTGAGAGGACATCATCATCAATATCATCTTGGAACACTGGCTGGCGTATCTATAAATCATCGGAAGTTTTCTTCATCGGCAGCATCGTCATTCTCAAAGGAATGCCATCATCATCTACATTAATATGTATTAGTATAAAAATTGATACATCATCATCATCACTGCACAAGGTTGGCTCATCATAATACAAGACTGGCTTTACGTCACAGTTGTCAAGCTGGAAGCTCAGTACTTGTCTCATCTCAATGTCTTGCTTTACGTCACAGCACTCAAGCTGGAAGCAAGATACTAGACTGGCTTTACGTCACAGCTATCAAGATGGAAGCACAGTACTAGTCTTATCTTATCATCTTGTTTTACATCACAGCACTCAAGCTAGAAGTAAGATACTCGTCCTGCTTTACGTCACACCCATCCAGTCGAAAGCAGGATACTAGACTGGCTTTACGTCACAGCTATCCAGCTGGAAGCTCAGTTCTAGTCTCATCATATCATCTTGCTTTACGTCACAACCATCAAGTCGGAAGCAAGGTACACATCCTGCTTTACGTCACAACCATTAGGTTGGAAGCAAGGAACTAGACTTGCTTTACGTCGCAGCTATACAGTCGGAAGCATAGTACTAGTCACACATCATCTTGCTTTACGTCGAAACCATCAGGTCGAAAGCAAGGAACATCTCATCTTGCTTTACGTCTAACAACTCGGTGAGAAGCAAGGAAAACATCTCATATTTCTTTACGTCTGACAACTCGGTCAGAAATAAGGAACACATCTCATCTTTCTTTACGTTTGACAACTCGGTCAGAAGCAAGGAACACATCTCATCTTGTTTTACATCTAACAACACGGTCAGAAGCAAGGAATACATTTCATCTTGCTTTATGTCTGACAACTCGGTCAGAAGCAAGGAACACATCTCATCTTGCTTTACGTATGACAACTCGGTCAAAAGAAAGGAACACATCTCATCTTGCTTTACGTCTGACAATTTGGTTAGAAGCAAGGAACACATCTCATCTTGCTTTACATCTGACAACTAGGTCAGAAGCAAGGAACAACACATCTTGCTTTATGTCTAACAACTAGGTTAGAAGCAAGGAACAACATCTCGTTTTTATTTACGTCTGACAACTAGGTTAGAAGCAAGGTGCACATCCTACTTTACGTCACAACCACAAGGTCGGAAGCAGGGAATATCTCATCACAACAACTACTCCCCCTTTCGAGGAAGGTCCTTTCGGACTATGCCAAGCTTATCTCGAAAGTACTCAAATTTCACATGAGATAGGGGCTTGGTCAACACGTCAGCAACATGTTCATCCATGCTAATGTACTAGAGCTTTAGGGCTCCTCTCTGTACCATGTCACGGATGTAATGATAACGGATTTCTATGTTCTTCGATCTGTCGTGGAATACATGATTCTCTATCATCTTTATGCAGCTCTGGTTGTCATGTAGAATCAAGGTTGCTCTCATCTCTAAGTCAAATAGGTCAGTCAGCAACTTTCGAAGCCATATAGCTTCGCAGCTGGCAAAAAATGAAACAATGTATTCTGCTTCCGTTGTGCTGAGAGCAATACTGGATTGCTTCTTACTCTGCCACGAGATCATAGATGATCCCAAACTGAAACAACATCCTGGAGTGTTTTTCCTGTCAGAAACACTTCCTTCCCAATCTGCATCAATATATCCACTCAATGTGAAATCATGATCTCCATCATAGCTGAGACCATAATCTATTGTACCTTTAGGGTACCTCATCACATGTTTTTTAGCCACTAGGTGAACACGTCTGGGTTCTACTAGAAACTGACTCAAGGTGTTCACGGAAAAACAAATGTCTGATCTGGTGTTCGTCAGGTACATCAGCGATCCAATAATCTATCTGTATAGTGTGGCATCAATCGATTCTGATGAAGTATCGACCAACAGCTTCAGCTTTGCTTCCATGGGTGTATTCATGGGCTTGCATTCCAACATGTCGAATCTCTTTAAGATTTCGAACGTGTACTTCCCNACGGAAAAACAAATGTCTGATCTGGTGTTCGTCAGGTACATCAGCGATCCAATAATCTATCTGTATAGTGTGGCATCAATCGATTCTGATGAAGTATCGACCAACAGCTTCAACTTTGCTTCCATGGGTGTATTCATGGGCTTGCATTCCAACATGTCGAATCTCTTTAAGATTTCGAACGTGTACTTCCCTTGGTTAAGGAAGATCCTCTCAGAACTCTACCATACCTCAAGACCTAAGAAATAATGCATTAGGCCAAGGTCTTTAATTTCACATTCTGAGGCAAGTCTCTTTTTACATTCAGTGATGAGATTTTCTTCTCTAGTTAAGAATAAGTCATCCACATATAGCAGTAAGATTATTGGCTCATTGTTCATGATTTTGAAGTAGAGATTAGAGTCTGCTTTACTCTTGGTAAATCCTAAGCTCGTCAAGAAATTGTCTATACGGCCATACCAAGCTCTAGGAGCTTGCTTCAATCCGTCTAAAGATTTCTTCAATCTATAGACATGAGACTTCCTGTCTTCAGCCTCAAATCCTTGAGGTTGCCCTATATACAATTCCCTTTCGATAACACCATTTAGGAAATTTGTCTTCATGTCCATCTGGTGCAGCTTCCACTTCATCTTAGCTACAAGAGCTATGATGGTTTTGATCGAAGTGTATTTGGCCACAGGAGAAAATGTCTCTTCATAGTCAATGCCTTCCTTCTGGGAAAAACCACGAGTGACAAGTCTTGCTTTATACTTCTCAATACTTCCATCAGTAGCATGTTTTATTTTGAAGAGCCATTTGGAGGATACCCCATCTTTATTTTTCGGTCTGGGAACTATTTCCCATACTTCGTTCTTCATTATGGATTGGTATTCCTCTGTCATGGCATATGCCCATTCTTTCCTCTGAATGGATTCTTCAAAGCAGGTAGGCTCCTCTTCTAGGACATCACACATCAAAGCCGTATAACTATAGAATGGATTTGGTCTTTTCACCTGTCTCGTAGTTCCTTGGAGAAAACTGTACTTCTCTCCATCTTGAATAATCTCTCTAGCCCATGTTGGCTTTCTTTTATGGAGGATCGCCATCTGAGGAGGTTCTTGCACTTCTACTATATTATGGTCTTCTAGAAGTTCCTCGTCAGGGGAAGTTATGACTTCCCTCACTGGTTCTGCAGCTCTGGGAACCTCCCTCATTGCAATATTGGGGATTACGGGTTCCTCTTCATATACCTCTTCAATCTAGCACAGTTTAGATTTCTTGAGTGCTGCATCTTCATCAAAGGTCACATCCCTGCTGATCTCAATGCGATGTTGACCTGGTATATAGATTCTAAAGGCCTCAGAGACCTCACAGTATCCCACAAATATTCCCTTCTTTCCTGAAGGGTTCATCTTGTTTCTCTTTTCTTTAAGATATGAATAAACACTGGATAGCCAAATATTTTGAGATGGCTTACCTCTGGATTCTTTCCGGTGAACATCTCTTCTGGTGTCTTGAGCCCAAGTGCACTATGGGACAATCGGTTCTACACATAAACAACTGCCATTACTGCTTCTGCCCATAAGCACATAGGAAGATCTTGATCTTCACAGCTTCCAGCATGGTTATGTTCTTCCGTTCAGCTACACCATTTTGTTGGGGATTGTAGGGAGTAGTGAGTTCCCTCTAGATCCCAACATCTTTGCAGAAGTTCACAAACTCTTTTGAGGTATATTATCCTCCATTATCTTACTTGAGTATCTTAATCTTCTTTTTAGAAAGGTTCTCTATCAAGGCTTTGAATTCCTTGAACTTGTTGAACACTTCAAATATATTCAGGTCTTACGAGCGTAATCATCAATGAATGATACATAGTATACATACCCACAAATGGAGGATGATGGCATTGAGCCACACACATCTGAATGAATGAGCTCTAGGTCTCCTTTTGCCTTGCTATCTTTCATCGGAAACGGGTTCTTGATGTTCTTCCCTTGTGCACATCCATTGCATACGCCTTCATGGTCACCTTTGAGTTCTGGTAAACCTGTGACCGCTTTGCATATGTATGGTAGAACCTTGTAGTTGATGTGAGTTAATCTTCTATGCCAAAGTTCACATGGATTCTTCAATGGCGTGAGTCATGGCATCTTCTGAGTGACCCTTTAGCTTATGAAAACCACCTTCTTCTTTTCCAATGATGATTGCTTCATTTATGGTCTTTCCTTTAGCATGTTGTCTTCTGCAACCTTCACTATAGCTTTCCTCAAGGTTATTACATGTGACCTGGAGCAAGGT
>JASDQU010680562.1:18370-31277 GCA_032191745.1 Picea mariana
CTTTCCGTGAGGGCTTTCACCATAAGGGGACCACTTTGGAGTTCATCCATATTTACTTCTTATCAACCATGACAAGACAATAATGAGTCATATTTACATCAAACAATCTTGGGTCCATTACCCAAATCTTTGTGCTGCGGGGCTTTCTTCAAGGGTTGACATCAATGACAACCAATCTTAATTAATAGGACTTGGATCATCTTGTTTACAAAATGTGTCCCTTGATCACCGATTAGTGTTAGTGGACATCCAAATATTGTTATTATGTTCTCACAGATAAATTTCATTGCGACTTCTTTAGTACATGTTTCGACTGGTTCTGCTTCTGCTCACTTGGTCACATATTCGACTATAGCAATAATATATTTTGCACATGTTCTTCTTTCTCTTTGGGGAAATGGACCGACAAAGTCAATGGCCCATATTTCAAATGGTAGATTAGAGTTCACTGACTATAATGGAATTTTATTTTTCCATAGAGGTCAACACATTCTTTGGAAACTATCACATTTTTTAACCTATTCCCGACAGTCTTTGTGCATGGTCGACCCTCACAGACCCACCTGAAGTATCTTTCAAGCCATCATGTTGGCCTGGAAGTGGCTCCCAGCTGGTCCCGCATGTGCATCATTGATGATGTCTTCTCGTTCATGTTCTAAAGCAAATCTCCTCAAGACATTGTCGAGTCCCATTTTATATAGATATCCATTTATGATGGTGAATGGCGTTGCCCTTAGAGCTAACACTTTCTTTTTATTTGTTGGGAGATCTTCGGGTGCCTTCCCCTCTTCCAAGAAATTTTCTATTTCTTCCAAATCTTTTGGGGCTGCCTTGACACGCAATATATGTGCATATGGAAGGTCATCCTCTATGTCGGTCGGGTCCTCCCCTGTCTCCAGTCGGGACAGATGGTCAGGCCCTCCCCTGTCTCCAGTCAGGGCAAATGGTCGGGCCTGCCATTCTTTTTTCTTGGTCGGACGATTATATCGAATTCAAATTCTTGGAATAACAATAACCAACGATAGATATTTCCTTGATGTACAAGTTTATTGACTAGATACTTTAGTGCCTGATGGTCTGTAAAAAATGTGAATGGGTTCACAAGTAAATAATGTAGGAATTTCTACAATGCAAATTTCATCGAAAAGGCTTCCCTTTTTGTGGTCGAGTAATTCCTTTATTCTTTATTTAGCTTTTGTTTGGCATAAGCATTAGGGTGGTCGATTGTGTTATCGTATGGTTGTGAGAGAACCGATCCTACAACAACATTTGAAGCATCGACTGCATGTATGTGAAATCTTCTTGACCAGTCGTGGAATTTTAATATAGAAGATTCAACCAATTTTTTCTTTAAGAATTAGAAGGAATCTTGCCAGTCTTGGCTCCATCTGAGCTCAATTTCTTTCTGAAGCAGTTCATCCATTGGAAAAGTAATATCTAAATAGTGGCTTATAAATTTTCTGTAATACCCAATATGCTCGAGGAAGATTTTAATATGTTTCTAATTTACAGGTGGTTTTAAGTCGAAGATGATTTTGAGTTTCTCCATGTCGACTTTACACCATCTTTGCATATCACGTGTCCTAGGAGAATGCCAATTGGGGGGGAAAAGATGCATTTCTTAATATTGAGAGACAATTGGATTTGTCTACATAGTTCAAGCATTAATCTGAGCAATTGTATATGGTTTTTAAATAGGTTGTATATAGTACAATTGTTGAAATAGACAACCATTGTCTTGTAGATGTAGTCTTGAAATGATTTTACCACTATTCTTGAAAACACTGTTGGGGAATTCTTTAGTCCAAATGACATTATCTTATAGGTGAAGGAGGCAAATTCAGATACAAATGTCATCTTTGGTTGGTCTTCTTTAGCTATAGGTACTTGATTGTATCATGAAAATCCATATGTGAATGAATAACAAATAATGACCTGCGACTTCATTGATTATTTCATCGACGAATGGAGTGGGGAAAGGATTCGTCAGAGTCAATTTGTTGATTCCTCAGAAGTCGACACATATTCTTAACTTCTTAGGGTTTTTCTTCTTTGGATGGACCACCATAGGACTTTCCCATTTGGATTTTTCGATTGGATATATGATGCCTGTTGCTAACATTTCATCAATTTCTTTCTGGACGATCGACTTATATTTCGGTGCTAATTTATAGGGTCGTTTTTTAATTGGCTTTTCCCTAGGGATGATTTCGATTTTCATTTCTCCCATTTCTTCTACAAGTCCTTTTAAATATTTATAGTCTCTAGCAAAGACCTCTTGTTATTCCTTTAGCAAGTCAACTATGTCGATTGTCTGCTTTTCCGACCAATAGTTGCCTACTCGTGCCATTTTGGGTCGATCGTCATTTGATATATCAAACTCTTTTGTATTTATTTAAACATTCATCCATTCTAGTGGTTTTGCTTCGTCAAGGTGTCATTCCTCTTCTTTGACTTTGGTGAAGCTTTCCAAGAAGTCGGGTTGTTCAAGATCTTCCTTTTCTTCCTTAGTTATTTTTAATACTGATTTTACATAGTTTTGCACAACTAGGTGATCACTTTTCCATCAAAAGCTTTGGCTAGGAAAACTTGTGTTTTCCATGTCAATTCTCAGTGTTGTTGTATTTTCGTTATTCTTTGTCAAAATAAGGTGGCATGTCGATGTCGATTCTATGTCGACAATCATTTTCACTTTTTCTTTTTGCATGTCTTACATCGCTTTTTCTAGGAAGCTTTTAATTTGTTGTGCTACTTCTCTTAAATGCTCCTCCTCTGGGGTGAATTTGAAGTCCTGGACAAAATTTTCCTTGATGTCGGACCAATTGAGTGTATGGCCACATGCTTCTTTGATTTTCTACCATTTGTTTGGTATTTCATCTAGCGTATTTGGAAACATGTGTGGCCATACCCTTTCATCTCTATATCCTATTCCGTGCCATTCATTCTTACAACGGTGGATATGTTCGACTAGGTCGTACCCAATTTTGAAGAGAGAAATATCAATTGTTTTAGCTAGCTTCTTTTCTCCAAAGTGTTCTATAAAGTAAGTCGACACACTTGTCCAAGTTTGTAGTCTTGATGAATGTGTTTCCCACCATCTTGTGGCTTCTCCTGTGAAAGTTTACACCAAGCTTTGTGTTAAGGTTTAAGCTATTATTAGGTTTCTTTTCAATTTACTAGATAACCATAACATAGATAGAATCACATAGAGAAACAAAATCACAAGATACACATCATTTATCCCGGGAAACCCTCATGGGGTAGAAAACCCAACAAAACTTCCTTAATATAGATAGCCAATAAAATGCCAAGATAATAAATCAAACACTAGATAATATCATCCACTGAGCAATGCACCTCTCTCTTCCTTATTCTCCCAACTACAGCTACCAAAATTGCACACCAAGTGAGGGAATGAGTGAGTGAACAAATGAGGCACTGGCTTCCTTTATTTATACAAACTGGCAGGTGCTGGAAAGGTGTCTCTTCACTGGGAAAATCCAACTTGTCTTCTTAGTGGATAAAACAACTTTAATTAGTCTGGGGGTCGACTTCTCAATTTGCATAATATATTTAAGGTTTGACCAATCCACAAAATGGGATTTGGTTAATTACAATGCCCGACATGATCAATCCACAAAAGGGGATTGATCTAATGAATAATAACTCAATAATAAATAGAATACTATTTGCAGTTACAATATTTCAACACTCCCCCTTAACAAGAAGGGTATTCTACAACATCATTAGGACAGAGAGAGGGCAACAACATAAAAACCATCTGGAACACTAACTGGCATATCTATAAATCATTAGAATTTTTTTCTCATCATCAATATCACCATCCACAATAGGGAGCTAAAATGGCATCATCATCATCTGCATCAACAGGGATTGGTATAACATTAATACATCATCATCATCAATAAAAACACAAGGCTGATACAACATCGACAACAACAACATCGCAACATGAAGGCTGGAGCATCATCAACAACAACATCATCACAACACGAGGGCTGGAGCGTCATCAACACCAACAACATCACAACACCAAAGCTGGAGCGTCGTCAACAACAACAACATCACAACACGAAGGCTGGATCATCATCAACATCAACAATAGTCTTGAAATCTTCATCATGAAGTTGGCATCTCAGCAACATCAACATGAAGCTAGAAATATTCAGCACGAAGCTGGCATCTCAACAACATCAGCACGAAGCTGGAAATATTCAACACAAGGCTGGCATCACAACAACATCAATACGGAGCTGGAAATATTCATCATAAGGCTGGCATCACAACAACATCAGAATGAAGTTGGAAATCTTCAGCACTAGGCTGGCATCACAACAACATCAACACGAAGATGGAAATCTTCAGCACTAGGCTGACATCACAACAACATCAACACGAAGATGGAAATCTTCAGCACTAGGATGGCATCACAACAACATCAACACGAAGATGGAAATATTCAGCACTAGGTTGACATCACATCAACTCTCCCTTCCGAGGAAGGTCCTTTCAGACTACACTAAGATTATGTCGAAAGTGCTCAAACTTTACACGAGATAGAGGCTTGGTCAACACATCTACAACCTTCTCATCCATGTTAACATAATGGATATTTATGGCTCCCCTCTGCACCATATCACATATGTAATGATATCAGATCTCTATGTGTTTTGACTTGTCATGGAACACAGGGTTCTTTGTCATCTTTATGCAACTCTGGTTATCACATAGGATCATAGTTGCTTCCATCTCTAGATTGAATAGACCTGTCAACAACTTTTGAAGCCTTATGGCTTCACAACTGGCGAAAAATGCAACAATGTATTATGCTTCTGCCATGCTAAGAGCAATGTTTGATTGCTTCCTACTCTGCCATGAGATCATGGTTGATCCCAGACTGAAACAACATCCCGAAGTGCTGTTTCTGTCAGAGACACTTCCAACCCAATCTGAATTGGTATAACCACTCAATATGAATTCACGATCTCCATTATAACCGAGACCAAAATCTAATGTACCCTTAAGGTAACTCATCACATGTTTTGCAACAACAATGTGAACATGTCTAGGTTCTACCAAAAATTGACTTAAGGTGTTCACAACAAAACATATATCTGGCCTGGTGTTCGTCAAATACATCAATGATCCAATAATCTGTCTGTACAACGTAGCATGAACCAAATCTGATGAAGTATCAACTGGGAGCTTCAACTTTATTTCCATGGGCGTATTCATGGATTTACACTCCAACATATCAAATCTCTTCAGTATTTCAGCTGCATACTTCCCTTGGTTAAGGAAGATCTTCTCTAGGCTTTGCTAGACCTTAAGACCTAAGAAATAGTACATTAGGCCAATGTATTTCATCTCAAATTCTGCAACAAGCTTCTTCTTACAATCAATGATGAGATTTTCTTCTCCAGTTAAGAATAAGTCATCCGCATACATCGACAATATAACAGGCTCATCATTCATAACCTTGAAGTAAAGGTTAGAATCAACTTTAATCTTGGTAAAGCCCAAGCTCGTCATGAAACTGTCAACCCTTCCATACCAAGCTCTAGGAGCTTGCTTCAATACGTACATAGCCTTCTTCAACTTGCAGACATGAGTCTTTCTGTCTTCAAATTCAAACCCTTGAGGTTGTTCTATATACACTTATTCTTCAATGACACCATTCAAGAAAGCTGTTTTCACATCCATCTGGTGTAAATTCCACTTCATCTTAGCTGCAAGAGCTGTGATGGTTCTGATTGAAGTGTATCTAGCTACATGAGGAAACATCTATTCATAGTCAATGCCTTCCTTTTGAGAAAATCCACGAGCAACAAACCTTGTTTTATATTTCTCAATACTTCCATTAGCAACATTTTTTATTTTGAAAAGCCATTCAGAAGATACCACATCCTTGCTCTTTGGTCTAGGAACTATTTCCCATACATCATTATTTATACTGGATTGGTATTCTTTTGTCATGGAATCTGCTCATTCTTTCTTCTGAATAGCTTCTTTAAAGCAAGTAGGCTCCTTCTTTAAGAGATCACACATCAAAGCCATATAACTGGAGAATGGCTTGGGTTTCTTGACTTGTCTCATGATTCCTTCTGGGGCACCATACTTCTCTTCATCTTGATTGAGTTCCCTTGCCTAGGCTGGCTTTATCTTGTGGGAGATCATCATCTGGGGAGGTTCTTGGGATTCTATTATGTCATGATCTTCTAGAATCTCCTCATCAGGGGAAGTTATGACTTCCCTCACTGGTTCTGTAACTTTTGGAGCCACATGTTCTTCTTCAAGATGACATCTTCTTGATTTATTGAGTGTTGCATCTTCATCAAATGTTACATCCCTACTGATCTCAATATGATGGTAACCTTGTATTTAAACCCTGAAGGCCTTGGAGACCTCACAGTATCCAACAAATATTCCCTTCTTTTCTGAAGGGTCTAGCTTGGTTCTCTTCTCTTTCAGAATGTGTACAAATACTGGACAACCAAATATTTTGAGATGGATTACTTCTGTCTTCTTTCTAGAGAACATCTCTTCAGGGGTCTTGAAACCAAGTGCACTATGGGACAATATGTTTTGTACATATACTGTTGTTTTTGCTGCTTCTTCCCATAAGTGCATTGGAAGATCTTGATCATGGATCATAGTCTTCACTTCTTCCATTATAGTTCTATTCTTTCTTTCTGCTACACCATTTTGTTGAGGATTGTAGGGACGACTTCTCAATTTGCATAATATATTTAAGGTTTGACCAATCCAAAAAATGGGTTTTGGTCAATTACAATGCCTGACATGATCAATCCACAAAAGGGGATTGATCTAATGAATAATAACTCAATAATAAATAGAATACTCTTTGTAGTTACAATATTTCAACACTTTTGGTTCTACCTTGTTCTCCTACATATTTAGAAACTTCTTCAATGTGTGTCGATGGTGCATTTCATTCATTGTAGCATAGTGGCCTTTTCATTGTATCGTCGGTCGAAATTTGCGTGGGAGTTTTTCATAGCCTTTTCTCATATACGATGGGTACTGATTAGATTGAAAAACATGTTCTTGGACGTTTAATTGGGATGGCTTCAATGGTCTAACAATATTTTGAATGTGCTTTATAATTTTCTATCTACCAATTATATAGATCCGAGTCGAAGTTATGTTCGACCAACAAGGGAGATTCTGTTGATATTACTCCTTGCGCATTTGGTTCGACATAATCTCTTTGTTCATTGATTATCTAGTACAAACATTAGTCTTCTTGATCTTTGTCCCATGAATCACTCCAAGGTTTCCCTTCATTAGGGTCCAAGGGGATTATTATATTTCTTCCACTCCCTTTTAACTTGATTCTATCCTTTTTGAGGGAGATATTGGCTTTCATTTGTCATCCCAATGGTCGATTGACAAGTGAGGCATATGTCGACATTCCCTTAACTAATTTGAGTACCTCAAAGTCGACTGGTGTTGGTATACCCATAATTTGAGTTTCAACGTTTCTAAGTATACCTATAGGATATATTAATCTTTGGTCCACAAGCTTGAGGTAATTCAATGTTGGTTCTAGTTAAGGCTGACCCAACCGTATCCACATATCCCAAGGTAGGATATTTACTTGTTATACAAAGTTGACAATTACTTGGTTAATCAATACCCCATGGATTTCCAAGTCGACTCGTGGGTCATAATCTTTATTCTTATAGGAAAGTTTCTTGACATATTTAGATGGTCTTTGTCCTTTTTTATACTCTCTTAGTATATTAAGCAGATCCAACAATCGTTCGACTGGATGATTTTCCCTTAGGAGCTGTAAAAATTCTTGTACAATGTCTTCATTTTGTCTTCCACTGTTTGGCTAGTCTTGATTAGAAATTTTGAAGAATTTAAGCACTTCCCTCATAATCTGTTCTTCTTTGTCTCGATTTGGAAATGGACTAGGCATCCCTATTTTTCAATATTGTGAGGGGATATTATCAATATTCTGTCTTGCACATGATCTAGTAACAACATGTAATTTCTTTGAATTTAACACTTATTGTTTCAAGATTGTGTGTAGGAGGTTCACATTTTTTTTATCATGATCTTATCAAGTACTATAGGACAGTCTTCAAGTGAATGATCATCGACGCCACATATGTTATAAAATTTTAAGTCGACCCGATCTTTTATTGGGCAGTTAGGGCTAATTTGGTCATCTTTCTAGCAATTATAACAGTAAGGTTGACCTCAACCTCGACCTCGACCTTGGAACCCGACTTGACTGCGGCCGCCTTGATCTCGACCATAGTAGTCATTTCTTCTCTCGTAGTCGTTATTCTGATCAATTACTTATATATGATAGAACATGTTCACGTTTGTTCTATTTCATGCATTTACTCGACACTTAGATGTTCTATGGATATGCGCTTCACAAATATGACACCATTTGGTATTTTTCAAGTTGCGCGGACAATCTTGCACAATATGGTCGGTCATATTACAATATGTCTCAGCTTGCACTCATTGTGCATTTGCTGCTCTTGTTACTTGATCGTTGAGACTAGAAGTATATTTTGTGTGGCCTTCTTTGTAGCATGTGGTACACCACAACTTGCTTCTTCTTAAGGTTATATTATGATGGTTTGTTGTAGATGTTCTATTTTTTATTCTAGCCTTTCTGTTGACGAGGAAGTTGATGGGCCATCATTGTCCAATTCAACACGTTGTGATTTCTTTAATGTGTCTTCACATGAGATTATCTCGTAGAGTCGTAATGGTGTTCAGATTCATTGTAGTAATATGGTCACATACCCTTGTACTAGTAGATTTTGATTGATTGTCGACGAGATTTGGCTAAGGAGATGTTTGAATCTTTTGTCGTATTCACAGACTGAATCGCATGGTATTTGCTTTATTTCTTTTAGTTTTTGTGCGGCCAAGTGTGTAACATATTGGACTTTGAAAAATGATAAAAAGTTGCTCTTTATTTCTGATTTTGATCGATTTTGATTTTATGTGAAATTCATAAACCATGTTAGAGCACGGTGTTGAAGAGCAACACCAAATTGTGCCATTTGTTTATCTTCAACTGTGATGTCTGCCGCCTCCCAAAATTTTTCACATATGAACCAATGTTTTCTTGGATCCTCATCTCCTTCATAAATGGGAATATTATCGAGTCCCATTGTTGTTTTCTTTTTAAGAACAATAGATTTTTGTGATGTTTGGTTTATCACACTTTTCGACCGGGATGTCAGATTCTTAGTCGGTTGTTGTTGTGCCAACTTGTTTGTCGGTCGGTTATCTGATGGATGGTATGTTAAAGGTAATTGATCCTTATTTGTTTTGAAGCTTTCTTCTTCAGTTTGACAACTTTGATCTTTATACTTGACAATACGTCATTCCAACGAGCATGTCGGTTCGTGGTTATACTCTACTAACTTATTATGTTCTTTTTATATGAGATATGGCAGGGGGGTCGACGTTGTGAGATCCTTGATGTCAATGAACATGTTATTGACTTGGTTTAGGTTTATTTTCAGCTCGATTATGAGCATATCACGTATATTCCCACGCTTGTTGGTTCTATACCATAGTCTTGCAGACTATTCGTCGATTTGGAGCCTCTATTGGAGGAATTCTTTGATTCGAGGGATAATTGATTGAACATGAGGAGTGCATATTGTGGGTCCTGAGTCTTTATAATCCATGCTTACTTCATTATTTATATTAGGGGTCGCCGCAACTAATGTTATTGCCAGATCTAGTTGATTCATGTCAGACTCAGACTGCTCACGTGTTTTGTCAGGATGAACTTCCCCGACTAATTTTCTATTCAAGTTCCGACTATGCCACATGTTGCAGATCTCCTCTCTTTTCTTTTGCCTCTTGTCCCGCTCCAATTTTTGGATGTCGGTCGTTTGTTTGTAAATTTTCTTTCCTCTTGAATACATTTATGCTTCAGTCTAACGAATACTGGTATTCTCTTTTCTTACAACATCTCATGGATCAACCGACCCCCGATCGTTGCCTTGACTTACTCGGAGTCGGTGGGAATGACCATGTTTATTATTTGAAAAAGTAGTCCCATGCTTCTTTTGTGTCTTTGCACCTTGCTTCTAGGAATTCTTCCCACTTCTCGTCTTTCTCTTCTAAATTACTATTTCGCAATGGTGTACCTAGTCGAGGTCGGTATTCAACGATGTCACTGACTCCTTTTTTGAGCATAAATTTATGGAGCAATCTTGGGATTGTGCACAAAAATCTGTCATGTAGCTCCGCGTAGAATTTGTTTTTTATTGTGTCAAGGGAAGTTTGATCCTCAATAGCTTATTCTGTTATATAATCTTCGACAATTCTTTCAACCCACTTATGAAAGTTCGCTTGTCCACCGTTTATAAGCTTGAGCATCAATTTTTTTTCAGTAGTCAATTTATGCACTACCGGATTTGTTGATGTACTCGAATATAGCCTCCAAAAATCATTCGTGAGTCTCTGAGAAAAATCACGATCTAGATTTTTCTAGCGTGAGGTTGTCCCTTCTTGCATAATTCTTGATGTAATTCTCAAATTTTCACTCCCACCATTCATGGATGTCTTGTAAAGTTATCATCTATGTGGTCTTTTGCATGCTCATGTTCAAAACTACCGGCAACAAAACCAATGTTGTAGTCTAGGGAAAAGTAGGGGATTGTTACCAGTAGTTCATTACATAAGCAAACATAGAATCACATACTCATACGTATAGACAAAGACATACACAAAGTAGTAGAATCCCAAAGAACAACACTTTATTATATATAGATATGTTAATACAACACAACATATACACTTTCTCTGATACACGATTGTTTATTTATACTTGCATATTCAGTTACCCGGCAGTTGTAACTACTTAATTACCTGGGTCGGTTGGTTAGCCTAGATTCGACCAACTTATACTTACGACTTCGACAGTCGACCAACTAATTCTTGGTCAACTGTCTGGTCTAGTCAATAGAGTCGACTAGCCCTTACAACAACTTCTAAATTCCATGAAAATGAACATCAATGTACCTCTCAAAAGACAATTATTATGAACACTCTAGTCCAACACAAGTAACAAATTGATGTTTTGGAGGCAGAGTGCTCCTTGCTAAGAAATAAAGTTCGCAATCTAGACAAAGATTCTCATTCTATTGCCTCCAATCGTAGGATGTCAGTGAATTTGGTTCAAGATGATTTCAAGGAGAAATATATTGTCCATCAAATGATGGAAGGTATGGACTCGAGAAACTAGGGCTCTCATCTCTCCAACATTAGATAGGAAGAAGCCAACAACCACCATGATTTTCATTACTCTTTATGTTTTGTAAATTTATAATAATTTTAGGTGTCTTCTTAAGGATTTATACTTGTAGTAACTTTTAGAATGTTATAGTTATGGACATCTGTAAATCTCTATTTTTTGTACATGAAAAATCGGCAAATCTCTATTTTTTGGCATATTTTAGCTGGCTAGTATATTGGGAAAATAATTCCACCGGTTTCTATGCAATCCTTGTTGTTTAGCTTTGCTATAACCTTTTATAATATAAATTTCTCCAGTTTTGGTTAAAAAAATAAAAAATAAAGTCTTTTGAAGGTGTCCAAACCTATCATAACTCAATTGTCAACCAACAATGAGGAAAACCATTACTAGCTAGTATTTGCAAATGCAGTCTAACTCATCATCATTATTCAAGGAAAACTATGCCACCTAAAATCACCCACTAGTGGTTTGTACGGGGGTGAATTTCCACTCTTGCCAAATGCATCTGGATCTTGGCCCATCATCATGTTTCCTTATGAATACATGCTATTATCCAATCAAAAGCAATTTTAGGTCTTATTCCATGACCAAAAGGGTGGTTTCGACCCCCTAAAGTATCCCCAAGATACCCAATATCCCATGTGCTGCATTGTTGCTGAGACTAGGCAGAGGTAATGTGGTATCAAGTATCCACCTTGAATTAGCTCTTTCTTGGAAATGTTTGTGGCAAAGATAAGTGCCCCCACTTAGTATTAAACTAAAGTTTATAGAACCACCTATACTAGCAATTGCTCCTTGTAGATGAAAAGGAATGTGGTTGGAAAAGAGATTTGGTGAATTAGGTTATGTAGTTTATCAATTTGGAAAGAATTGTTGCTACATAATTGATTATGGAAAAACACATTTTTTTGTGATGGATTAAATGAGATTATGATAACAACATATTGATTGTCTATTTATTGACTAAGATAGGACACTTTCATATTCATTGTGGTTTATTTTGGGTATGAAATGCATTTTTTTGGTCAAGAAAAAATAAAAAAACATATCGAAATGTCATATCACATCACATGTCATCCTTGTAAATCGAAATTCATGAACCTGCACATTAAAGAAAAAAATAAAAAATATATCAAAATATAATGTCATGTCATATCTCAAGCTTGCACATTGAAAAACATGAAACTACATCTCAAATGGTTGTCTACTATCACCACTTTAGCATTGACATGCTTTCCTCCTCAAATTTTACAATACAATTCATTATATGTACAAAGCACAACTCGATCTGTTTGATCGACACAAGATCATTCTAGATATGATGACTCTTAAGACTTTCTTTAACCCCCCTACCTCACTCTTGAATTCCCTAAGCATTCCTCTCTAGATTTTTTGATCTAATCAATACTTGCCAAAATTTTGGGGTCCTACACATCCCTCATAAACTGGACCACACTCTTTTGAAAGCTAAATTTGGTGAATTTACCAAAAAAACTACTAAGACCTTCACTAATAAAGCCCCTTTGCTTCTATAGACCCTTTATCAACAAGTAAATCTTGCCTACTTCAATATTTAGGAAAATGTTTGCATTGAAGGAATACGAGTCCATA
>JASDQU010680562.1:31297-43326 GCA_032191745.1 Picea mariana
GTTGCAGATCTCCTCTCTTTTCTTTTGCCTCTTGTCCCGCTCCAATTTTTGGATGTCGGTCGTTTGTTTGTAATTTTTCTTTCCTCTTGAATACATTTATGCTTTAGTCTAACGAATACTGGTATTCTCTTTTCTTACAACATCTCATGGATCAACCGACCCCTGATCGTTGCCTCGACTTACTCGGAGTCGGTGGGAATGACCATGTTTATTATTTGAAAAAGTAGTCCCATGCTTCTTTTGTGTCTTTGCACCTTGCTTCTAGGAATTCTTCCCACTTCTCGTCTTTCTCTTCTAAATTACTATTTCGCAATGGTGTACCTAGTCGAGGTCGGTATTCAACAATGTCACTGACTTCTTTTTTGAGCATAAATTTATGGAGCAGTCTTGGGATTGTGCACAAAAATCCATCATGTAGCTCCGCGTAGAATTTGTTTTTTATTATGTCAAGGGAAGTTTGATCCTCAATAGCTTATTCTGTTATATAATCTTCGACAATTCTTTCAACCCACTTATGAAAGTTCGCTTGTCCACCGTTTATAAGCTTGAGCATCATTTTTTTTTCAGTAGTCAATTTATGCACTACCGGATTTGTTGATGTACTCGAATATAGCCTCCAAAAATCATTCGTGAGTCTCTGAGAAAAATCACGATCTAGATTTTTCTAGCGTGAGGTTGTCCCTTCTTGCATAATTCTTGATGTAATTCTCAAATTTTCACTCCCACCATTCATGGATGTCTTGTAAAGTTATCATCTATGTGGTCTTTTGCATGCTCATGTTCAAAACTACCGGCAACAAAACCAATGTTGTAGTCTAGGGAAAAGTAGGGGATTGTTACCAGTAGTTCATTACATAAGCAGACATAGAATCACATACTCATACTTATAGACAAAGACATACACAAAGTAGTAGAATCCCAAAGAACAACATTTTATTATATATAGATATGTTAATACAACACAACATAGACACTTTCTTTGATACACGATTGTTTATTTATACTTGCATATTCAGTTACCTGGCAGTTGTAACTACTTAATTGCCTGGGTCGGTTGGTTAGCCTAGATTCGACCAACTTATACTTACGACTTCGACAGTCGACCAACTAATTCTTGGTCAACTGTTTGGTCTAGTCAACAGAGTCGACTAACCCTTACAACAACTTCTAAAGTCCATGAAAATGAACATCAATGTACCTCTCAAAAGACAATTATTATGAACACTCTGGTCCAACACAAGTAACAAATTGATGTTTTGGAGGCAAAGTGCTCCTTGCTAAGAAATACAGTTCGCAATCTAGACAAAGATTCTCATTCTATTGCCTCCAATCGTAGGATGTCAGTGAATTTGGTTCAAGATGATTTCAAGGAGAAATATATTGTCCATCAAATGATGGAAGGTATGGA
The DNA here is from genome assembly GCA_032191745.1 of Picea mariana. Taxonomy (NCBI): domain Eukaryota; kingdom Viridiplantae; phylum Streptophyta; class Pinopsida; order Pinales; family Pinaceae; genus Picea; species Picea mariana. Next base: position 32,706 of record JASDQU010680562.1, read on the forward strand.
CTCGGGAAACTAGGGCTCTCATCTCTCCAACATTAGATAGGAAGAAGCCAACAACCACCATGTTTTTCATTACTCTTTATAATTTGTAAATTTATAATAATTTTAGGTGTCTTCTTAAGGATTTATACTTGTAGTAACTTTTAGAATGTTATTGTTATTGACATCTGTAAATCTCTATTTTTTGTACATGAAAAATCTGCAAATCTCTATTTTTTGGCATATTTTAGTTGGCTAGTATATTGGGAAAGTAATTCCACCGGTTTCTATACAATCCTTGTTGTTTAGCTTTGCTATAACCTTTTATAATATAAATTTCTCCAGTTTTGGTTAAAAAAATAAAAAATAAAGTCTTTTGAAGGTGTCCAAACCTATCATAACTCAATTGTCAACCGACAATGAGGAAAACCATTACTAGCTAGTATTTGCAAATGCAGTCTAACTCATCATCATTATTCAAGGAAAACTATGCCACCTAAAATCACCCACTAGTGGTTTGTACGGGGGTGAATTTCCACTCTTGCCAAATGCATCTGGATCTTGGCCCATCATCCTGTTTCCTTATGAATACATGCTATTATCCAATCAAAAGCAATTTTAGGTCTTATTCCATGACCAAAAAGGTGGTTTCAACCCCCTAAAGTATCCCCAAGATACCCAATATCCCATGTGCTCCATTGTTGCTGAGACTAGGCAGAGGTAATGTGGTATCAAGTATCCACCTTGAATTAGCTCTTTCTTGGAAATGTTTGTGGCAAAGATAAGTGCCCCCACTTAGTATTAAACTAAAGTTTATAGAACCACCTATACTAGCAATTGCTCCTTGTAGATGCAAAGGAATGTGGTTGGAAAAGAGATTTGGTGAATTAGGTTATGTAGTTTATCAATTTGGAAAGAATTGTTGCTACATAATTGATTATGGAAAAACACATTTTTTTGTGATGGATTAAATGAGATTATGATAGCAACATATTGATTGTCTATTTATTGACTAAGATACGACACTTTCATATTCATTGTGGTTTATTTTGGGTATGAAATGCATTTTTTTGGTCAAGAAAAAATAAAAAACATATCGAAATGTCATATCACATCACATGTCATCCTTGTAAATCGAAATTCATGAACCTGCACATTAAAGAAAAAAATAAAAAAATATATCAAAATATAATATCATGTCATATCTCAAGCTTGCACATTGAAAAACATGAAACTACATCTCAAATGGTTGTCTACTATCACCACTTTAGCATTGACATGCTTTCCTCCTCAAATTTTACAATACAATTCATTATATGTACAAAGCACAACTCGATCTCTTTGATCGACACAAGATCATTCTAGATATGATGACCCTTAAGACTTTCTTTAACCCCCCTATCTCACTCTTGAATTCCCTAAGCATTCCTCTTTAGATTTTTTGATCTAATCAATACTTGACAAAATTTTGGGGTCCTACACATTCCTCATAAACTGGACCACACTCTTTTGAAAGCTAAATTTGGTGAATTTACCAAAAAAACTACTAAGACCTTCACTAATAAAGCCCCTTTGCTTCTATASACCCTTTATCAACAAGTAAATCTTGCCTACTTCAATATTTAGGAAAATGTTTGCATTGAAGGAATACGAGTCCATAATTTAATCAACTTAACATGAAAGTTCTAGTGAACAACTTTAGTTTTCACATCCATGAGTAAATTTTGATAACATTCCATGCATGTGTCACTACATATCTATATATTTATTTACTTGTTAGCAAATTATTCATATAAGGAAATTTTAGCTAAATTCAAGCTCTTTAACTTGAAAATTTAAGGGAAACAATTTTAATTCTCTTAAATGGCATAGGTTTAGTTTTTATTCTTAAATGGCATAGGTTTAGTTTTTATTCTTAAATGGCATAAGTTTAGTTTTTATTCTTACAAGCAGGAAATCCTATCATTCAATTTACCAATATTAATTATGTATGAGTATTTAACTTTATTTGAATTAAATAGATTGTTTTTTTTTTTCATAAATTGAATTCATTGTAACTTTAAATTGTGCTTGCACTTTGTTTTAGATGTTTTTAATTATTATTAACACTTTGATTTAAATGTTTCTCAATATTATTTATCATTATTTTATATTTAATCCAAAAAATCCACTATATATGCCCTTCCACTTAGGATGGATCCCATTGTTCCTTAGCATTTTGTTCTTATACCTCTCCATCTTATGTAATTCAAATCCTTATACCTCTCCATCCTATGTAATTCAAATCCTCTCTTGCATTCTCCTGGTAAGACTCAATCTCACAACTTATTATAAATTTTAAAAAAGATATCACAATTTAAAAATAATTTAATTGAGAATGAATAAACAAATGAAAGACTAACTATCAAGTTGTGTTTATCATAGAATTCTTTTGCTCACTCAATAAGACAACACACTTCAAATCCACCTCAAGAATGATTGTTATAATTGCTATGGAAATGATTGTTATAATTGCCATGGATTGTGGTTGGTAAGGCCAAACATTCAGTTCTATATCTACTAATATAAAAATAAAAACATTTTACATCTTTAATAAACTTCAAACAATATGTTTCATTTTAACCTATATGTTTCATTTTTATACTCTTCATTTTAACCTATATGTTTCATTTTTACCTACATGTTATAGGAGCGAAATTAAAAAAAATCATAGCTACGTTAACACAAGATTTCATAATATGGTTGTCTTTGTCGGAAATAGTCAACATGGCATTTGGTTTAGTCCAACAATAATGATGGTTCGCAATTAATATTTTAACGGAATTTAATATAATTTTATTTTCCAACAAGGTTAATTAATATCTTATAAGCTTAAGCATTTTTTCATAATGCATTTTAAAGATTTTAAGGACAAAGAATAGCATGAAATCATGAAAGGGTTTAAAAGTAAGTGAAACTTTGCTATTTGTAATTATCATCCATGTTAATTTTTCATAAAATTGTCTAATTATTTGACATTGAAATTGCAACAACTTACCCTAGTGGTCTATATAATTACACTACGAAATAAGACTAACTATGACTTCATACCTACCAAGTGAAGTTGTGTTGCCCATCTTAAGAAAGATGAAAAGGTAGGGTAGTGAGAAAGTAGTAATGTGAAGATTTCTCATTTTATTTGATAGATTTTGGTTAAACAATCGAGCTTGGATTTACATCTATATCATATTTTTGCCCTATTTTGCCTTAATTAAGGTGCATGTGATTAATATGTAGTAGAAGCTACTATGAATGTTTGGGAAAGAGAAGTGAACAATCATGTAGGGTTTAGAGATGTGGGTTGGTTCATGACAATGAAATGAAAAAGTATTATTTGAGTAAAATAAAGAGGAATGAGTACGGGTGGTAGGTGTGGGGAATATTCAGAATTCCAAAGGAAATTAAATCATTAACTATGTTTGGGATTGGGGATGATATTTAATAATCTGGCAGAAGTCTACATTGTGGTATGGTCTTAACTTGGCAAAGGAGGATGGAATCGGGTGAATTATGGTGCTAGGAGATTCGTTGTTTACAATCCAAGCTGTAATTGATAAATGAAATCCTTCAGAAGACAAATTAGCTCCCTCCTAAAGCAAATCAAACGATTGGCTCATTCCTTTGAGCAAATTCATTTCTTTCATGTCAAGAAAGCTCTCAATGTTGAAGCGAACATGTGGGCAAAGAAGGCCAAATATCTTCAACAAGGATCATTGTGTTTGAATGGAGTGATAAGCTCATTACTCATTCCTTAAGTGATGGCTCTCACTCACCATCAAAGTATTCGAGTTGACAATATGGAAGTAGAAGGTGGACGTATGAGATCCCTAGTGAACATTGCATATGAATTCTATCTCATTGGCACCAAATAATCAAGGAGAAGGGCCTCATGAAGAAATGGAAGATGAAACAATAAGCCAAGGTTGGGATCCCATGGACATTGAAGAATAATTCAACCCTCCTCAGTTGACAGAGGAAGGAGAAGCTTAGGACAATGTTCACTTTTAAATGTTTAATGTATTTCATTTCTATTTTTCTGCTAGGCCAATATATTAGATAACAACTAGTGGAAATACTTGGAAGTCTAGTTCAATCCCAGAAGTCTCTGCCAAAATGTTATATGTAGAAACTAGGAAGGTAGTTGAAGCTCTTTTCAATCTATTTTGTTGTAAACTTTAGCCGTTACCTTGGTGCAACCTCCTTTTTAGAATACAAACTCTCTTTTTAATTTAAGTTAAACATAAATAAAAAAGAATGAGTAATTTAGTCTGTTGTTCTTAAATTGGCTTAGCATAGATCAATCAAAAAACCTCTAGGCATGGAGAAAAGGTGGTCTATTTCCATATTTGTTCTTAAATTATTCTTATTCAACTTCATATAGGGACAATGCTTGACATTTGTCAAGGTGAATCACATCACCAACTTCATATAGGTACAATAATTCACATTTGTCAAGGTGAATCACATGATCGTTGCTATAAACAATTGTTGCATGGCAACGTAGTCCCTGCCGGACAAGTTTGAAAATGAAGAATGTTTGAAATGCTTCCTAATGTAATCTCTCTGTCGACAGAGATGCCTACCTGCACCAATTGCTCCATTTAATGCTGCCTTCTAAACTTTTCCATTGCTGATAGTAACAGGGCACAACGAAGATAGATAGGTTAAGGGTTGATTAATCCCATTGAATTTCAAATTGTTTGTTTTGCTTGAACCAAGAAGAATGATTTCCTGTTGAAGTAGTTGATTGACGGACCATGGTACTATTGATCCAGATTTTATGAGCATAACAAAATGACTACATATTATTAACAAGTGCTTAACACAAAATAACAAAGATATAGTAAAACTAGTTTTCTATTCAATAAGGAAATAAGCTGAAACTATAAAATGCAATGGAAAACAAGCTTGTTGGAATGGTGGCGACTTATTTATGAGAAGAGATGTGACAACTGCGCTCATTCACAAGAAGATGATTACAATGAGGCTCTGAAGGCCTTTTTACAATAAACAGGAATTCCAAAAACCCTAGACATCCAAAAACCTAACACTAGGAGATGAAGCGCCAAAAGTCATGTGGGCCCCATTTGGGTAAGTTAGTACATCAACTTCACATGGTCGTAACTTTTGCATACGATATCCGTTTTAGGCGCATGATAGCCCATTGGAAAGGTATCATCGAGGAGATTCATTTTGGAGTAAAGTATCAAATAAAATTCCACATGGCTCCCCATTTTCCCAAAAAATGTCGTTTAGGGCTTCAAAACGGCTCCGGAAGTGAAAAACTGCTAAAAATAGTAAATTACCAAAATTTCCAGAAAACTATTTTGAGCCAGTTGGAAAAGGTGGGTGGCCACCGATATCCACTTGGATCAATCCTTCCTCCTTAGTAAGAAATGGTCTCCATTGTGTTGAGTGTCAGGCTGCTAAATTGAAGCTTTAAGTGACCTGGAACACTAAATTGTCAAACCAGGGTTGGTAAACTTCGAGCTGATATACTGTATGTGCAGGTAAGCTAATTCCTATCTAAAGGCTATCCTGAAAAGAAAACATAAACTCACTCTGAGAACTTGAACCTTAATGACAATCTTGAAACTTAGCATTTCCTATTTAAGTCATCAACAGAAAACAATCTTATGTTTAAATGTTGGTACTTCTATCTCCGTTCATAAGTATGATTTCACAAGCTGATTCCACTACTGGTCTTAATCATCTATCATCATCATTGCTATTCAAGCCACAACAGAAAGAGTGTTTCCTCAAATGCATTTAATCTGGTTATCAAAATCAATCCAAAGCTGTCTACAGGAAAACAGAGTACTACTCTACCTATTGGTACCGGAAGCTTCCTTTGATTTAACTGCAATCTAACTGTTCTAAGTAAGCAGGGTAACTAACTGTTTAACAAAGCAAAGTTCATTCACACTCTAAGTTATGCTCGAATTGAAAATGAGAAGCCAAACAAACCATGTTCATACCCTAAACCCTACAGGCAGAAGTCATGCATTCAATACCCATCAACATAAAAGATAACAGTATGCTGGAACGATTCAATTGAAGAATAGATAAACACGATTCTGAAACAACTAAATCGATGACACACTATGAGCTGCAGATGTACCATTCATGTAAGCAAATGATAACACACTAAAACAACTAAATCTATGAACGTTAAGCTACCTCGTATGCAAGTTCTAAAACACTGAAATGAACTAAATCTGAAGCAGAGTAACACAACGACTTGAACCGGTTGGGCCCGCCAAACCGGTTCAAGTNCAGATGTACCATTCATGTAAGCAAATGATAACACACTAAAACAACTAAATCTATGAACGTTAAGCTACCTCGTATGCAAGTTCTAAAACACTGAAATGAACTAAATCTGAAGCAGAGTAACACAACGACTTGAACCGGTTTGGCGGGCCCAACCAAATGGCACAAACGCTGGAAGTAATAACCAACACTACTCAATCATGCTACGCAAACATTGTATCAACTTCACGTTCCATTAATGCATAAGGGAATACTCAAATCGTATGATATTCATGTAACATAACAACAGTTTTCGATTCAGAAATGTGTGTCCATAACCTAACATGGTCCAACATAATCCAACCCGTTCTCAGGAGTGATCCCGGGTTTATATAAATCCTTCTGTCTATAACAGTCTAAAACAAAGATACATAAAACAAACAGATTCCCCGATTCGAAAATAGCTTGGAATCAAGTTTTAGAACGTACTTCACATCTTCGTGACACGTAGTGTCACGAAGTGTGAGCGGTGAAGAGTTAACAACCCAGTTTTATCATTATGCCTTCAAGCACCCTGTGGGCGATGACTCCAGTTGTCATGCGAATCTCTCTGTCTTTCATTCGGGCCATAACGCACAGATCTTGAGCGGCTCTATTGGTATCTCCACGGGTACGATTTGGTACCTGGTACCGACATCCTGTTCCAAAAATAGAAGTGGTACCTAACCCAGGCGACATTAGTTCCAATATCAATTTAAAGCATCAAAGTGCATACAAATAGCTTGAAATGTAAAGATACCTTAAGTAGCCCGATTGATTGGTAGGGAGATGTCAATTATGTCAAAACAAGGCCAAAAGGGTGGTACTGGGTATATAAATGGAATTCTTTGGAGTATAATATAGGCAAAAACATGATCAAAACCGAGGACCAACATTGAGTTCCCCCATCAAATGAGGAAATTCCTGCTGAATTTGTCCTTGTGTGAGCCACTTGCCTTGGTGCAAGAGATGCCCTTCTTTGACGACTCGATAAAGATGGATCCTTTGCTGTCGAGTGCCCTTGATCTCTGTGTCCACAATATGATAACTGGATTCTTGTCGTATGCAGTCGGGTTTGAGATCTATTGGTGTTAGCTATTTTGCTGCTTCTGAGGTGTCCAATAATGGTGGAAAATAAGGGTGAAGGAGATCCACGTTGAACACTGGGTGCAGGCCAAAGAAAGGAGGAATGTTGAGCTCAAAAGAATTACCCCCCATAGCCTTGGTGATGGTGTATGACCCATAATAGAGTGGGCGAAGCTTTCGATGGGGTCCTATAAGGCGTTCTTTCTGCAAGTGCAACCAAACTTTGTCGCCCACCTGAAACTTATGTGGCACCCGATGTTGATCATGGCGATGCTTGTAATTGTCATTGGACTTCTGTAGGATATCCTGAACCTACTGGTGGATGTGTTGGATCTGCTCAATGAACCGAGTAGCTTTGTCAGCTTCAGTTGGAGAAGGAGATGAGTCAGTCGAGGTGACCGCAAGGGGAATTGCAATATCTATGAGACCCAATGGTTGGAATCCCAACCCCACCTGAAAGGGGCTGTGTCCGGTTGAGCTATGCAGGGCTCGGTTGTAGCTATGCTAGACATAGGGAAGGCTCTCATCCCATGTGTGAGGGTGCTTTTAATTATACATGTGAAGGATATGCACAATCATTCGATTTATGAACTCGGTTTGGCCATCTGTCTGGGGGTGGAAGGCCGTGGATTTGGTGAGCTTGGTGTCCAAAAGTGACCATAGGCTCGACCAAAATGTGCTGATAAATCGACTGTCCTGATCTGAGACAATGGTTTGTGGGATTCCAAAATGTACCCAGACTCATTCAATTAAGAGCTTGGCAGTGGCCTCTGCTATGATGCTCTTTTTACAGGCAACTAGGATTGCCATCTTAGAAAAGCGATCAACAACCACAAAAACATAGTCATTTCTCCTCTTGGTTGATGGGAGGCCCGACATCTAGTCCATTGAGATGGATTCCCATGGCCTGTTAGGAGTAGGAAGAGGGGTGTACAAGCCCTGTTTCTTAGTGTTCGGTTTGACAATAACATAGGCAGTGCAAGACCTGATATACTTGTTGACCTCCTATCGAAGTTTCAGCCAGTAGAAATGTTTCTGTAGCATCACCACTGTCTTTTCGATGCCGAAGTGTCCTTCCACCCGACTGTAGTGGGCCCAGATTAGATTCTCTTGCTCGCTTGATGGAACACATATATGGCTCAGACGATACAACAACCCATCCTGAATATGGAAATTATCGACAATTGCGTTTGCACCCAACATTTGGTAGGTGGTGGCAAAGTCCGGGTCTGTATCATAGAGTTGGGGCCATACAAAGGTCTCATGGCCGCAAGAGTCTAGCACCGTGGTGAGTGCCACGACTGACAGTCTGCTGAGGCAATCAATGACGTGGTTGGTGCTTCCTGTTTTATACATGATGTTGAGGTGGAATTGCTGCAAGTATGTGGACCACTTTTGATGGCGGTCATTCTGCAATTTTCCTTGTGTCTGCATGAATTACAATGGCTTATGATCAGTGTGAATGACTATCTCCTTCCCAAGAATGTAATGTCTCCACTGGCGACATGCTTTCATAATGGAGTACAATTCTTTGTCGTAAGTAGGGTACTCATGAACATCATCTGATAGTGTCTCACTATGATAGGCCATGAGGTGGCCGTGCTGAGTGAGAACGATGCCCACAACATAGTCTGAAGCATCTGTCTCGATCTCAAAGGGCTGCTACAGGTCTGGCAGTGAAAGTACTGGGGCTGAGCACAAGCGATGCTTCAAATCATTGAACGCTTGTTGTTGGGACCGACCCCACACAAATTTCTCCTTACCGCCACCCCTAGTTATTTGGCTGAGGGCCCATGCAATATGGGAGAATCCCAACACGAACCTGCGGTATAAATTGGCAAGGCACAAGAAGCTCCGAAGCTTAGTGAGTGTGGTGGGGGCTGTCCAGTCATGAAAGACTTGGATTTTGGATGGATTCACATGTACGCCATGCTGATCAATGATGTAGCCCAGGTAATGGACCCTGTCCATGCCGAAGGAGCATTTTTCCAAGTTGGCGTATAGCTTGTGCTGCTGCAGGGTGTGCAANTGGTCGCAGGATATCATCCATCATCCTCATGAAAGTGGCTGGAGCATTTGTCAAACCAAAGGGCATGACCAACCATTCAAAAAGGCCTTCCTTTGACTTGAAGGCTGTCTTCCATACATCCGTCTGTTCTATCGAGACCTGGTGTTAGCCAGACTTCAGATCAATCTTACTGAAGTATTTGGTCCCTGTGAGTTGATCAAGGAGGTCATCGATTCGGGGAATCAGGTACCAATTTCTGATTGTGATTTTATTCAGAGCCCAATTTGACTTAAGTGTAGACATTATCATAAGCAACATAGTGAAAGGAATAGGCCAAGTTAATATTAAATGGAAAGACAAAAGAAGACACTTACAAATCAATTTTATGTCACTGCAATCTTCTCCAAACTCTACTCATACAACCCTTGCATGAAAGTCTTGAGATCGAAATGTTGATACTTCAACAGATTCTTTCTCCCAGGATCAAAGGTTTGACACCTAAAATCTTCTCCTCCTTCACCTTGGAAATACCTTCAATTTCTAGAATTAGGAGGCTCAACAATGATGAGCTAATATGGTAAGTGGTTGAGTATATGGCTCCATGAGTTTGGATTTGATCCTAATATAGCTACCTAGGATAATATTCAACCCAAAACAGCCTCCTCCTTTAAGAGTTGTCCCTTAAGAATAGTCGGGATGCGCCATATTTTTCTCTAACCACACTAGTGCTCCCTTTGAGTGAGAGACAGAGTGCCACTGGTACCCCCTTAGAAAGGTAGTGGGAGCACTGACGTTCCCTCAACATGAGTAGGGGAGCGCCACCCTTCGTAAATGCCCCAAAATGGTCAATTTTTCCAAGAAAAAGGTGTGGTTCCAGACCTCAAATGGTGGGTTTTCTCTTCCAAACTGACTTAAGGATTGTGACAAATGTGTTTCATGGTGTCAATGGGTTGTGAAACTTATACAAGTGAATGAGACACTTGGTAAGTGCATATGACACTTGAGACAATGCATGCGACACTTAACAAGGTGCATACATCACTTTGCGACACTTGTGACATTTAGGGTGTGGCACTGAAGTGTGACATTTTGATGTGTAACAAGACTTAGACGAGAAAGTTGCCAAGACAAATGGTTGTTGAGATTATATCACCGTACAAACATTGGATTGACCAAGAGGTTTTATTACCAGTGGAGGACTATAATATGTGCTAATTAATG
>JASDQU010680563.1:0-26008 GCA_032191745.1 Picea mariana
AGATCTCACAGATGTGAGTGAAAGATTGGCCCAGATGATTCAATTTATATCATAACATTGTTTTTGTGCAGGTTTCTATCAGATGATTGTTATGAAGACAGTAGATGTATACTACTGTGGTGGATATGTTCCACTGTTCGTGACTATATGTTGTTGATCAAGTACTTGTGTGTTACTTGGTGTGGTAGTGTACCACTGGATTGTAGTTATGTACAAATATGAATAGACACAGTTGTGTTCTATTTTTGTTCTGATTACCTTGAAGACTATCAACAGTTTATTGGAGATAATCATCATCCAGATGAATGATGAACAAAGATTTTCCAGATGGAAAATGGTTCAGAACATTTACTCTTCTAGATTAGAAGAATGGCTCTTGTATCACTCTGTGGAGTGAGTATCATGTCTGATTACTCAGATAGAGTATGGTTTCGAGAGATGATGCAACTGATGATGATGATGGTGCTCATGATCTAGTCTATATAACTATGTTGATACTACCAGGTGAATGGTATGTTTTGTGCTCAAGACCATTACCTGTAATACCTCCCTAGCTAGGAGGGAGTGTTGATATTATGGTAGTTGCGGGAGGTATTGACCTCCACGTGTAAACCTGATGAGAATAGAATACTCCGGAAAGAAATAAGAAACCCTAATGAGTTGGCTAATAACCATAGAAGACTTGTCAGCTCAAGAAGATAATTTATATTAGGTTATTAGCCTCCAAGAGAAGAAGTCGACCAGAAATAATAATAATCTACTTAAAAAAAAGGTACCCAAAAGGATAATTTGGCCCCAGTAAGTCTGCCAGAACCACTATAAATACAAGTTGCCAGTCTCTCATTTGACACATCTCAGCAGTTGCAAAGAGCCAGTTCTGCGCAGTGCAGTTGCAGGTTTGTGCACAGTTTTGGAGGAGAGTTGCCGGTGCAGCTGTTGCAGCTAGCAGTTACGTTTTGGCTTGGAATATCTCTTGGCTAGGGTGTGGAACATCTGATCAGCCTTTGTTGATGCGATATCCTTGGGGAAAGGTGCACTACCCTTTGTTTGGCTATCTAGCCTAGGGTTTTCTTCCAGAGTGATTCTCTCTCAAGGTTAAGCTGCTCGGAGGGTGGCTTCGACCTATGGTTGGGTGACAAGGGTATTGCCAATGGTAAAATGAGCACATCCACTTATATTCTAACATTTACCCCTCCTGTTAGCCGCCACCCTAATCGGGCTATTGTTTGATCTTGTTGTTGTGGTTGTGATCCGAAATTTGGGCAGTGAAGAACAACTTAACCAACTCTCATTTTAAGGAATTCGATTATAGGTATGTCTTTTTTTGGCCATTCGTGATTTTTCTCTGGTTATGAAATGATTACTGGCTCAGGTGTATGGGTTTGTGTTTTCCTAAGTGTTGCAACTGCGTGAAATTTGGGTTCTTTGAATGAAGAGTGGATGGTTCTTCCTATAACAATTTTGAGTTCGTCGAGGTTATTAGTCCTTCTGGGTGATAGCTCTTTGTTATCACTGTTGTTTGGTTAGAGGGTTTTTGTTTAGTCTTGGGTGAATAGCTATCTTCACGCACTGTCACTAAATCCAATCTCTAGCTTTCATGGGTTTAATGGTCAGAGGTTTTCTACATCACTTTGTTTTGTTCACTTCGACTTTGGTTGATTGCACCACCAAGGGTCACGAAGTGAGGTTCCTATTCTTCCTTTGCCATGTCTTCATCCCTGGGCTAGGATTGTTCTCTCGAAGAACACGAGGGTTTTACCTTGCATACGTTACATAACATTGCCAGGCTAGATTAAAGCTTCACCTTTTCTGTTGTGCCCCCCTGTCATGAATTTGTTACCTGTCCACGTATGGGTCTCTCTGTGTATACACCATTAGCCTTAGGTTTTCACCATTATAAGAGTGGCTCTTCCATCCCTGTGTTGGTTACACAACAAACCTTGGCCCTCATGTCTGAAGAGTGATAGAGAATACTAGCCTGGCCTCTTGGGTTTCCTACTTGGTTATGGTTGTATAATTATCGACTAGTTCGAATACAAGCTCACCCAGTTGGTCGTGTGACAGTTGTGTTGGTTGGTACATAGTCACCCCATCTGTTATAACAGTGGTGAACCCTACGTTTCCGATTGCACTTTCAAAGTACACATAGTCGCTCTCTTTGTAACTTGGTATTGTTAATGAAAAGGCCTTTGCCTGATTCGATTGGATGTAGAGATATGCACAGTTGCCACAACTGGTTAGGTTGATTGTCTTTTTACAGCAATGGCGAATTGTTGGGTTGATACATAGTCACTGGTATTGGCACTAATGATTATTTGGATGATAGCTGGCATTGGTTACAAATGCTTGATGTTGCTCATGCATGTCGCGTTATGTGCATAGTGTTTTTGAAAAATGAAACAATGGGTGTGGTAACTATGGTTTTCGTTGGGGCTGAATGACTATTGAACTGGATGACTGTAATGAGTATATCCACTGCAGCCGTATGCTTGTTTGATTGTATAAACCTGAGTTTGCACAACATTTTCGATCATAGTGTGACTAAATCGAAGCAATGTTATATTAAATCGATGACTCAACACAAAATGTTGAGTTGTTACCATGACTGTGTGTTGTTTTTGTTAAAGTGAAATTGTTGCATCACGGGGTTTTGTTGGTTGTGCATTGTGTATAACATAGAAGGCTTGATTCCTCATAGTCAAAGATACTCACAGAGTTTTGAGCACGTTTTGTTGCACCCCAATCAATTGGTTGAGATAAGATTGTTGTTAAGACCTCGTCATGTTGGATGGATGGCCCATCTCTTTAAGCCACATTGGATTTTTTTTTTTACAGTGGCAGAGTTACATTGCCTGGGCAAATTACCCTGTGCATAAGTTGGGTCTAAATGGTGATTGTGGGTTGTATGTTTAATTGTCATTGGGGTGTGGCATTTCGGTCTTGATTATTTTGGTTACTGTCATATATGTTCAATGAATGTCATTGCATCTAAATGATGGGCCCAATTGCAGTGTTCATTATTAATTTGAAAACATGACTTTTGAGTATTATTGTGGATTGAAGTAATGCATGGGCAGTGGTTGATTTTGATGGTCACAGATTGGAAATGGGTATTGTTCGTAAATTGTTATAAAATGCAAAGTATGTGAATGAAGGAAACAAAAACTCTTACAAATTGTATGGAATACATACTGTCTTGTGATGGCACTTTGTTGGATATTTGATTATGAACAGTGAACTTGTTAAATGCACAAAAATTAATATTTGGTCAAGTGATTGATGGTTGATGCATCTCCTTTCAAAGAATGTTTTGTGGATCACTGAATTAATTTCATGAACAATAATTGTCCTTCTTCCCTTCCATTTTTTTCACTTTTCGCTAATTACAAACCCCGTCACCTCACTTATTCATTTTTCACTCCCTGTTCTGAGATTGATTATTGTCAAGAGGATTTTTGTGTTAAAGTGGATGAAAGTTGCAATGTCTTGTGTAGATTGTAGTGAGGTTTTATTGGTTTGCTTTATTGTTGATTGTTGTTGTCATTGAGCAGTGACCATGTCTTCTCCCCTTTCATTATATAATATTTTCGCTCAATACAAACCCCTCACATATCCCATAACCCTTTTTTCAACCCCCTGTTCATTGATTAACAGTAAAACAATTTGTATGGATTGGATTGCATGAGTCTGATACATCGTTGAGCCAAATCTACTTCATATTTTTAAGAGTTGTCATGTATGGTTATTTTAAAGACTATTTGCTAATCGATCACACATGTAGGTTGAGTTTTTTTAGTTGGGGCAGCCATGGCCGAGGAAACAGAGGTAGAGGTAACTGGAACCGAGGCCCAAGAATTCCCGGGTTCTCCATACATTTTGACGATGATTCATAATAGCTTGGCCAATTGTTTCATTTCAGATTCTTTAATTGGATTGGGCAGGAAATAGTCCAACCTAGGCGTGAAAGGCCTCCTTTCCAAGCCCCACAAGCACTCGGTATCCCTGTACCCCCTCACGTCTCATTACAACCCGAGGTCCCTGAAAATGATGGATGGAAGGAGACCACCCAACAGTCTCCCAATGTCGTGGTTGGCCCAACTTGTCTTTCCCTACTCCTTCGCCTATTAACCCCATTGCCCAAGATGCCCCTGATCACTCATTAGTGAAATCCTCCCATGCTAGCAAGAGATTGAAAACTGAGGCACACCATGCACTTGATAAAGAAAAAGCCACTGCTGCCCCTTCCTCACCCTCCAATGGCTCTGACAAATCCATGTCTTCTCGGATGCATTTGAGGGACGATTGTTCCCACGTGATCAGTGAAATTAGGCCTAAAGGCTCTGCACAACCAAAGGCAAATTCAGGAAAATCAAGAGGTGACAACAACAATCAAGGAAGGGTTGCATCATAGATTGGAAAATATGGCTTTTGAGTTTTTATTATATCTATTGTTTTATGACAGTTGACTCAGGGATTTTTGGACAACATGTTTATTTTTGGATATACGAGTATTATTTTTGAAATAATTTCAAATTTCACGAGTTTAAATTACCAAAAGTGAATAAGTTGATGGGAGACACAAGGAGGTGTGTTTTTATTAACTAATGGTTATGTTATGATCGTTATGATTGTGATGAACTAAAGGGAGTCACAAGGGGTTCCACCTACTAGTTATTATTTAATTATGATCCTTAATTATAATTATGACTCTTCCCCCTAACTAAAGTTAGTTGAGTTTTTTAATTAAATTAACTAATGAGTTGGTTCAACTACTTCAACTAATTCTAATTTGTTAAAAGAAAGAAGAAATGGAGGAACAAGAGGAGGATAGAAGCAGAAGCATGCTAAGGTTTTCTCTTTGAGTTATGTTGAGATAGTTCAGTTTTCATTCATTCATATTTTCATCAAAGCCTAATTCTCTTTTGTGATAGTAGGGTCTTATTGTAGATAACAATATTTAGGGATGAATCAAATCATTCAGACACTTTTTTTTCAAAGGTGTTGATCTATCTTTGATAGTCTGTGTAGACTTGTCTGTTTGTGAATTGATTTTCATGACTGATAAAGGCTATTGTGTAGAGTCGAGTGGGCAACAATCTGTGGCAAGCTGATCCAACTTTTAGAGTTCAATTTTGGTTTTCTGTCAGAGGTCCTTTTGTATCTCCCATTGGGGATGTCTAAGTTTGACTTTGGTCCAAGATTTATGTATGAGATTTTGTAAAGAAAATGACTCTTTGGTGAATTGGAATGAAATAAAGGATTGCTTTATGTCTCTTCTGTCTTGATTATCATCTTTGTGTCTTTACTTCTATTCTTACATTTATTTCAGCAACTGTATTATTCAGAAAATTACACAAAAAGTGAACTTCCAGCAAGTTTTTTGTTGATATAAGACTAGCCTAAGTACTCGTAATTAATACTTGTGAGTTAGGATGTTATTTTTGTTGGCTATAAACATAGGGTGATATTCCCGTCTACTTTGCTTTAGCCAAGTAAAGTCTGAAGATGCTTGAGTAAGATTATTTCACATCTTTTACTCAACATTTGTTTGGCGACCATACTGGGGAGATCTTCGATATCTCTCCGGTTAATTTTTATATTCGATTTTCATTGATACATCTTTCTTTTTTGAATTTGATTCTTTGATTGTTTTTCTATTAATGATTGTTCCTGTTGCAAGTCAGCCCAATATCGAGCCTATTCTTCAAGACCATAACAAAATTGCTTTGAACCTATTTAACACCATTCTAGACACTGCCAATACCCGTTCCGAACTTAACCATTCTTGGGAAAAAATTGAACGAGATATTAGTGCTCAAGAATAGTTGGAGGCTAGACATGGACAACCTAGAAATCAACAATGAAATTTTGTTTCTTCGAGCCTTGGCCTTTCTTTCATGTCCTTAGACTCTCGTGCTTCTAGAAGAAGAAGAGGGTTGTCACCCGAAGTTAATTCTATTGCTGAAATAGGAAGAAGAAACGTTGTGTTATCTGCCCAACAAAGTGATCTAAGAAGAACTTTATCTGATTCATCCAGCTCGTCTTTCTTCTCCTCATCTATCATCCACAATATGGCATCTAGTGGTGGCTCTGGTGGCACTGGAAGTGCTCCATATTCCCAATCTTCATCGTCATCGGTGATTGGTAGCTTGTACAACCATCATATCCCTATCCAATCTACTACAAATCCCACCAAAGTCATTAAAAATTATGGGGTTTTTCAGTTTGAAGAAGATGCCACAACCACACCGTGGCATGTGTCCTCTCCTCTTAACCTAGAACTTGCTACTCACCCACTTCTGAAGTTTAAAGAGTATTTGCCTAAGTTTTTAGGAAATAACACTATTAGTACCAATGAACACCTAGTGGCATTTTCTAATGTTTGTCATAACATAGGGGCCAATGACAATGACACTTGCATGCACTTGTTTGTCAAATCCTTGGAAGGAAAGGCTGCGGCCGATTTATTTGACCTTCCTCCTAAGATCATGTCTACTTGGGAGGACTTAATCTATTGGTTCCAATCCACTTATGGGCAACCTAAAAGCCCTGCCGAGAAGTTGAGGGAATACAATAACATCACTTATAAAGATGGTGAGACCATCAAGTATTTCAACTTGCATTTCACCAAGTTGTACAATCAAATCCTCGAACTTATCCGCCCTCAGAACCAAGCCACTTTCATGCATTACAACAATGCATTGCCTTCTCCCTACCTTCATAGGCTTGAGGAAAAAACCATTGATAGTATCGGTTCCACTCTGCATACTTGATCAGAGTATGAAGAACAACTTGAAAGAAATGGTCTTCCCCAGGGAGAATCAGTTAGACAGAAAAACATGTATGCTCTCTTACAACTAGTACAAGATATGAACAATTGTATGATAGCATTTGATCGGAAGGGTGTTTTCTCCCCTCTCACCCTTAGAGCTTCATCCTCTTCTGCACCCCCCTTTAGAAATCTGGTTGAAAACAATTTTCAGCCTAAATCTATCCTGCCTCGGAGTTGGTGTAACTTTTGCAAAGAACACCATGAAGAAACCACGTGTGAGGTAAAGAAGAGTGCTAGAGATAATATCTTTGGTAAAATACTAGAGGCTACTATTGATTTCCTAGACTTTGTAGAGCCAGAGGAAGTCATGGTCATCAACACTAGGAACAAAACCTATGCTCCCAAGGGTAAAATTGATCCTCCTCACAGTTCTTCTAGCCCGAGCCCATCCTCAACTGTTGTTGTGCCCTAGGATCCTAAAATTCCTGAAAGTCAAGGAATCACTCCCTCTCTTCCCTCTTCCAAATACAATATCTTGAATCAATTGGCAAACATCAAAGCAGATGCAACCCTCCTAGACATGGTTGTCATCCCTAAACAACAGATGCATATGAAACAATTCATGGAAGGAAAATCTTCTATTGTAGCCAATCTTTCTGAAGAGGTAGATGAAGAGGATTCTTTTGTAAATAAAATAGGTATACATAACTTTAGATACCTTGTAAAAAAAAACCCTTTTTATATTTCTCTAAAGATCATGGATAAGATTTCCCATTGTTGCCTCATTGATGGTGGTTTAGGCCCAAGTGTCATGTTGAAGATTATTATGGAAGAGATAGGCTTGTCTTGTACAAACGAAAATGCCATAAGCATGCTCTCCTATAATAGTCTACAACAAACAACCATAGGCGAGATTAAGGATGTAACCCTGGTTTTATGTGCTCATCCTAAGATAAGGACAACCTTCAACATTCAGGTAATTGACATGCTTGTAAGAAACTACTCTATTATATTGGGGAGAGATTGGCAATCCCTAATAGGTGGATACCTCTCACTCGACGGGACACATCTATCTGTTCCTTGGAATGGTAAGAATATTATAGTCCTTAGAGAAGGAAGAATTTAATCCTACATAGAGAGTGTTCTGTAGTCTAGCGTAAACTATATTGAAGAAGACCTAGGAGTGTATTCCATCTTTGCTGAAGAGGATAATATTCCTTTGGAAAAAATTGATTTAGATAACTATATATGGCATATGCACTTTAATGGTTCATGCTCTAGTGAAGGTAATGGGGCTGGTATTGTCTTGGTTTCCCCTGTAGGAGAAATTCATAATCTATCATACAGGTTGGAGTTTGCTTGTACAAACAATACCGCTGAATTCAAAACTTTATTATTAGGCATTGAGAACTCCCTTAATCTTGGTTGTACTCACCTTTCATTTTTCGGGAAGTTTGATCTTGTTGTCAACCTGACGCGTAAGATATGATATCCTAATGACAAGATGATGGAGCAATACTCCCAAACTATTTGGGAACTTGTCTCGAACCTTCTATCTTTCAACATCACTCATGTTAATAAGGAGTTGAATTCAATGGTTGGTCGGTTAGTTGTCTTTGCAACCTCTCCTAATCAACAACTCTTGCCCCACATGCCCTATTGTGCCTTTCAATCTCTAATCGTCCATACATCCCTGAAAAGGAAGGATCTCAAAAGGCCATCCCTAACAATGAGAGAATTTGTGCTATCATTCAAAATGAACCTCTTAAGCCCGAGGAGATTATAGCTGCGGAAAATAATAAGATTCCTGAGGGCTTGACTCCTCTTGAGAGTTCATTTTCATTGAGTGTTGTAGGCAACAAAGAAAAAAACAAAAAAAGGGAGTTACAAAAGAAGGTGGTTGAAACCATCCTCCTGAACATTAGGACACCTAAATCTTCAACGAACATTAAAATAAATGTCCCATGTTATGTTAAAAAAGAGATGGGGTCCACCGGGCTACTTGGTGAATCTCAAAAGGTCTTTTCTCAGTCTTATGAGGATATTTGTGGTTTTGATCCTGGTGTTGTTCGACATATTATGAAGCTAGCTGGGAAAAAACAAGAACTTGTTAAATATGCACTGAAGACACCCTTTCGAAGGGAGTTGAGAGATTTCTTAAGGGCTGGAATGTTTTTTTTAGCCCACCCTGGGTGGGTTTCAAATTGGGAACCGTCCTCGAGGACCATTGATATTATTAGAACCTGTATTAGTCTTCGAACCTTCAGGCAAGCGATTATGAGAAATCCCTCCCCTCCTCTCAATGTTGGAATATTTTTGCAACAGTTTGTAGAGCCACAGTTAAGACCCTTACTTGACAGTTTGTTAGGTTACAAAAGAATCAAGGTAAAAGGGGCAAAGGTTTACAAAACCACTTTTCTTACTAATCATGATACTATGCCTTACAAATGCCTGCCTCCTGGTTCACTTGATGCAAGTACCACCTTTAAAATGCATATACACACCACTTTCAGTAAATTGGTCGGTCTCCATGCTTATCTTGATGATTTAATCATGTGTGTCAAATGGCTGATAATTACATCAGAATTTCAAGTGTTGGATCATTTCCAGATTATTTTTGTCTTGGACACTAACTCAAACATTTTAAAGGAATTACAGAGACAATGGCTATCCTACAACACTAACAATCCTTGCTTGAAGTATTGCAAGGGACCAACGTGAAATGTTCTAATGCTGATTGGATTTTTGTATACTAGTATCCTAGCTCTGCTTTCAAATTTTTTGCTTCTTTTCTTTGCTTTACAATACTTTGATTTCTGTTTTCTAGGTTAAGCTTTCTCCCTGCTGTGCTTCATTTCTGTCTTTTATTGATGTTGTTTTAGTTTTTGCAATTTTACTTTAGTCGTGATTTGGTTTCTTCTTATCTTTTAATCAATTTGGTCAAATAAGATGTTGGATCAATTTTTCCACAATGACACTCCTGCAAAGCATTGTTAGTTAATAAAAATCAATCTTACACAGATGTTATGACGCTCCTCTGAAGGACCCTTGAAATTGTTACATTTTTTCACTACTGTCCATTAAAGGATTGTCTATTTCCAGCTTCTCCTTGCCATTTCTCCTTCCATCGAGATTTCAAGAGCAAGTCTAAAAGTTTCCCTCCTAAAAGTTAGAGATAAGATTCCAATCAAATGATTATGCATACAGTGGTAAAACCCCTCATACTTAACACTTTTCATGAATTATTCCCAAATTCCCGGTCATCTTTCTATTAAATCCACTCACTTCCCCCTATTGCATAATCATCTGAGTTATATCTTTTTGAACTATTATTTTGGTCCATGAAACCATGAGTTCTGAGTTCTAAATCTGTTGAAAACAAATTTTCTTGTGGTGTCACCAGTTTGTTGATGATTAAAATTGTCAACGAAGTTTGCCCACAAAGTGTTGCTAAAGCCTATCATTATAAAAAACTAAATAATAGTAATAGGTGGGACCCTCTTGAACTATTGGAGAGCATATCTGTTCATTTTTTCTGTTATGATGATGTGTGACACAACTTACATGGTTGATGAAGATCTTGTTGTTATTGGTTATGATTTGAGCATATGAAGTGTCGATTCCTTATGTTACTACAACCTATGCTATTCATTAATGTCTTTGTTGTCTATTCTTATCACACCTGCACAACAAACATGTTAGTAAAATTACATGAAGGGCAGTTTTGAGAGAGGCAAAATACTAGAACAAATGCAAAGCAAAGGGACCTAGTTTTGCAATATCACATGCGAATAATTTGAAGGAAATGAGAAACAATTGCAAAGGGAAGGTTTTTAAGCTATCCTAACTATACTACATACATGGAAATACTTGATGATTATTGTTAAGCCCTAGCTAACAAGTAAATGGTTATGATATTGTGATTGAATTACATGTTTAATATGCATATGGTGTGAAATGTTGGTGGTGCATTTGGCAAGGTGATAGTGCTAATGGTTATGCAATGGTTGATTGAATTATGTGGTCGATCCACATATGGTATATTTGGATAGATTGAACATCGGTGGCTCATTTGACAAGGTGGTGATCATTAATGGTTATGCAATTTTGTTTCAGTTATATAATAATTGGATATATGATATTGAAAGCGCATTTGGCAAGTAACCTATGCAGATTCCAATGCAGAGTTAGATTAATGGTGTTAATTGAAAGCTGGTTGGTATGTACTGATGAGTAAATGAATGGTGGGTGGAGGCGACGTGCATTTAATTGACGTCACCTTTACCCCTCCTGTTATCCTCCACCCTAATCGGGCTATTGTTTGATCTTGCTGCTGTAGCTGTGATCTGAAATTTTGGCAGGGAAGAACTGCTCGACCACCTCCCATTTTAAGGAATTCGATTACAGGTATGTATTTTTTTGTCCATTCGTGATTCTTCTCTGGTTATGAAATGATTACTGGCTCGTGTGTATGGGTTTTTGTTTTCCTAAGTGTTGCAACTGTGTGAAATTTGGGTTCTTGGAATGAAGAGTGGGTGGTTCTTCCTGTAACAATTTTGAGTTTGTCGAGGTAATCGGTCCTCCTGGGTGACAGCTCTTTGTTATCACTGTTGTTTGGTTGGAGGGTTTTTGTTTAGTCTTAGGTGAATAGCTATCTTCACACACTTTCACTAAATCTAGTCTCTAGATTTCATGGGTTTAATGGTCAGAGGTTTCCTACATCACTTTGTTTTGCTTACTTCGGCTTTGGTTGATTGCACCACCAAGGGTCAAAAAATGAGGTTCATGTTCTTCCTCGGCCCTGTCTTCATCCTTGGGATAGGATTGTTTGCTTGAAGAACACGAGGTTTATACCTTGCGTATGTTAAATAACATTGCCAAGTTAGGTTAAAGCTTCACCTTTTCTATTGTGCCCCCCTGTCATGAATTTGTTACCTGTCCACGAATGGGTCTCTATGTGTATACCCCATTAGCCTTGGGTTTTCACCATTATAAGAGTGCCTCTTCTCTCCCTATGTTGGTTACACAACAAACCTTGGCCCTCTTGTCTGAAGAGTGATAGAGAATACCATCCTGGCCTCTTGGGTTTCCTAATTGGTTATGGTTGTATAATTATTGACTAGTTCGAATACGAGCTCGCCCAGTTGGTCGTGTGACAGTCGTGTTGGTTGGTACATAGTCACCCCCTCTGTTATAACAATGGTGAACCCTACATTTTCAATTGCATTTTCAAAGTACACACAATCGCTCTCTTTGTAACTTGATATTGTTAATGAAAAAGGACTCTGCCCGATTCGATTGGATGTAGAGATATGCGTAGTTGCCACAACTGGTTAGGTTGATTGTCTATTTACAATAGTGACGAATTGTTGGGTTGATACACAGTCACTGGTATTGGCACTAATGATTATTTGGATGATAGCTGGCATTGGTTACAAATGCTTGATGTTGGTCACGCATGTCGCGTTATGTGCATAGTGTTTTTGCAAAATGAAACAATGGGCGTGGTAACTATGGTTTTCTTTGGGGCCGAATGACTATTGAATTGGATGACTGTAATGAGTATATCCACTATAGCCTTATGCTTGTTTGATTGTATAAACTTGAGTTTGCAAAACATTTTCGATCACGGTGTGACTAAATCGAAGCAATTTTATATTAAATCGATGGCTCAGCACGAAATGTTGAGTTGTTACCATGACTGTGTGTTGTTTTTGTTAAAGTGAAATTGTTGCATCATAGGGTTTTATTGGTTGCGCACTATGTATAACATAGAAGGCTTGAGTCCTCACAGTCAGAGATACTCGCAGAGTTTTGAGCACATTTTGTTGCACCCTGATCAATTGGTTGAGATAGGCTTGTTGTGAAGACCTTGTCATGTTGGATGGATGGCCCATATCTTTAAGCCACATTGGATTGTTTTTTTACAGTGGAAGAGTTACATTGCCTGGGCGAATTATCTTGTGCATAAGTTGGGTCTAAATGGTGATTTTGGGTTGTATGTTTAATTGTCATTCGGGTGTGGCATTTCGGTCTTGATTATTTTGCTTACTGTCATATATGTTCAAAGAATGTCATTACATCTAAATGATGAGCCCGATTGCAATGATAGTGACTTCATTGTTAATTTGAAAACATGACTTTTACGTATTATTGTGGATTGAAGTAATGCATGGGCAGTGGTTGATTTTTATGGTTACAGATTGGAAATGGGTATTGTTCATAAATTGTTATAAAATGCAGAGTATGTGAATGAAGGAAACAAAACCTCTTACAAATTGTGTTGAATAGATACTGTCTAGTGATGGCACTGTGTTGGATATTTGATTATGAATAGTGAACTGGTTAAATGCACAAAAAATATTATTTGGTCAAGTGATTTATGGTTGATGTATCTCCTTTTGCAGAATGTTTTGTGGATCACTTAATTAATTTCGCGAACAATAATTGTCCTTCTTCCCTTCTATTTTTTTGACTTTCCACTAATTACAAACCCCGTCACCTCCCTTATTCATTTTTCACTCCCTGTTATGAGATTGATTATAGTCAAGAGGATTTTTTTTATTAAAGTGGATGAAAGTGGCAGTGTCTTGTGTAGATTGCAGTGAGGTTTTATTGGTTTTCTTTACAGTTGATTGTTGTTGTCATTGAGCAATGACCATGTCTTCTCCCCTTTCATTATATCATATTTTTTGCTCAATAAAAACTCCTCACATATCCCATAACCCTTTTTTCAACCCCCTGCTCATTGATTAACAGTAAAACAACTTGTATGGATTGGATTGCATGAGTCTGATACATCGTTGAGCTAAATCTATTTCATATTTTTAAGAGTTGTCATGTATGGTTATTTTAAAGACTATTTGCTAATCAATCACACATGCAGGATGAGTTTTTTCAGTCGGGGAAACCATGGCCGAGGAAACTGAGGTAGAGGTAACTGGAATCGAGGCCCAAGAAGGCCCAGGTTCTCCATACATTTTGACACTGATTCAGAAGAGCTTGGCCAATTGTTTCATGCCAGATTCTTTAATTGGATTGGGCAGGGAATAGTCCAACCTAGGCCCGAAAGTCCTCTTTTCCAAGCCCCACAAGCACCCGGTATCCCTTTGCCTCCCCACGTATCATTACAACCTGAGGTCCCTAAAAATGATGGATGGCAGGAGATTGTCCACCCGACAGTCTCCCAACGTCGTGGCTGGCCCAACTTGTCTTTGCCTACTCCTCCGCCTATTAATGCCATTGCCTAAGCTGCCCCTGATCACTCGCTAGTGAAATCGTCCCATGCTAGAAAGAGATTGAAAACTGAGGCACACCATGCACTTGATAAAGGAAAATCCATTGTTGCCCCTTCCTCACCCTCCAATGGCTCTGACAAATCCATGTCTTCCCGAATGCATTTGAGGGACGATTGTTCCCACGTGATCAATGAAATTAGGCCTAAAGGCTCTGCACAACCAAAGGCAAATTCAGGAAAATCAAGAGGTGACAACAACAATCAAGGAAGGGTTGCATCACATACTGGAAAATATGGCTTTTGAGTTTTTATTATATCTATTGTTTTATGATAGTTGACTCAGGGATTTTTGGACAACATGTTTATTTTTGGATATACGAGTATTATTTTTGAAATAATTTCAAATTTTATGAGTTTAAATTACCAAAAGTGAATATGTTGATGGGAGACACAAGGATGTGTGTTTTTCTTAACTAATGGTTATATTATGATTGTTATGATTGTTATGAACTAAAGGGAGTCACAAGGGGTCCCACCTACTAGTTATTATTTAATTATGACCCTGAATTATAATTATGACTCTTCCCCCTAACTAAATTTAGTTGAGTCTTTTAATTAACTTAACTAATGAGTTGGTTCAACTACTTCAACCAATTCTAATTTGTTAAAATCAAGAAGAAATGGAGGAACAAGAGGAGAATAGAAGTAGAAGCATGCTAAAGTTTTCTCTTTGATTTATGTTGAGATAGTTCAGTTTTCATTCATTCATATATTCATCAAAGCTTAATTCTCTTTTGTGATAGCAGGGTCTTATTGTAGACAACAATATTCAGGGTTGAATCAAATCATTCAGACACTTGTTTTTCATAGGTGTTGATATATCTTCTTTGATAGTCTGTGTAGACTTGTCTGTTTGTGAATTAATTTTCATGACTGATAAAGGCTATTGTGTAGAGTCGAGTGGGCAACAATCTGTGACAAGCTGATCCAGCTTTTAGAGTTTAGTTTTGGTTTTCTGTCAGAGTTCCTTTGTCTAAGTTTGACTTTGGTCCAAGATTTATGTATCAGATTTTGTAAAGAAAATGACTCTTTGGTGAATTGGAATGAAATAAAATATTTCTTTATGTCTCTTCTGTCTTGATTATCATCTTGGTGTCTTTACTTCTATTCTTACATTTATTTCAGCAACTGTATTATTCAGAAAATTACACAAAAAGTGAACTTCCAACAAGTTTTTTGTTGATAAAAGACTAGCCTAAGCACTCGTAATTAATACTTGTGAGTTAGGATGTTATTTTTGTTGGCTATAAACATAGGGTGATATTCCCGTCTACTCTGCTTTAGCCAAGTAATTTCTGAAAATGATTGAGTAAGATTATTTCATATCTTTTCATCAACATAACTGACTCTAAACTGAAGAGGCAAGGCACCCTATTTTGTAGGAGGTTCCCTAATTTGTAGGGGAATATTATTAGAAGAGAATTTTCTCATATATGGAAGTTCCCTCAACATAAGACTATCAACCTTAGGAAAAGAATTACCTAGGTGAGTGTGTAATATCTCCAAGACACCCCCTGAACACTACTAGGGTGTAAATGATGAATGGGTCTCAACAACCAAGGCCATGTGAGGTACCCATTTTACAATTAATCTAAGAATGAACATCGAAAATAGAGGAATGAGGGAAAACCTCATGGGAACCCCCCAAAGTACAATGTATCAAAAATGAAGGAGGAAGAAAGACAATTGCTAAGCAATTGTGTCCTTCACTCCAAGATGATCGCGTAGGAAGTGGAAATTATTCTCAGTAAATGTCTTGGTGAAGATTTATGCAGTTTGTTTGGAAAATGGAAAATACTACAAATAGATGATCCTATCATGTACTAGCTATTTGATGTAATGCATATGGATCTCGATGTGTTTGATCCATTTCCTCTACACTGGGTCTTTGCAAAAATTGAGAGTATTGTGATTGTCACACCAAATGACAGTCAGGCGGTGGAATTGGATGTTGATCTCAGTGAGGAAGCTCTAAAGACAGAGTGCCTAAATAGTGATGTTGACCACTCCTCTGTACTCATCCTCTTCTTACGATAAATCAATTTCTGACTTCTTTTTGCTTGACCAACAGATGGGACCGGAACCCAAACTAAGCACGTACCCAGAAGTGGACTTGCAATCTATGTTATTGCCATTCCAATCAGAATCTGTGAAGCCCATGAGATCCAATGCACAACCTCTTTCATGGTGGATCTCATAACTAGTGGTTCCATGAACATATATGAAGATGTGCTTGACAGCCTTCCAATGTAGCTCATGTGGCTCCTACATGTACCTGGAAATTCCCCCTATTGCATATGAGAGATATGGTCGGGTGTGAGTGAGATAGAAAATGATCCCCACAAGCTATCGATACAATGTGTTTTCCACCAATGGTGTATCCCCACCATCCTCAAGATGTACCCCATACATAAAGGGTGTGGTTGTCGACTTGCATTCGATCATGTGAAATCTAACCAAGAGATCCCTGACATACTTAGTTTGAGATAGATTGATTCTTGAAGCATCCTTACTGATATTGAGACCAAGGAAAAAGTGCAGTGGACCCATGTCCATCAAAGAAAACTTGTCATGAAAAATGTCTTTGACCGCAACAATTGTTGAGGCCGAACTTCTTGTGATTAGGATGTCATCAACATATAGAACTAAGATAAAAAAGGAATATGAGGTTCTCATCATGTTGACGCTTGGATCTGATTTACATCTAACATAATGTTGAGAAAGAAAATAAGCATCCATCTTCACATACCATGCTCTAGGTTCTTGCTTGAGGCCATAGAGTGACTTTATCTATCAACATACTAAGGATGAGTTTTGTATGAACCCTTGCAGGTGATCCATGTAAATATCCTATGAGAGATCCCTATGAAGAAATGAATTATTCAAATCCATCTAGTGAACTTACCACCCCTTGAATGTTGCAATGGAAAGGGCCAATCAGATGGAGTCCATCTTTTCTACTGGATAAAAGGTCTCATCATAGTCTATCTCGTGGATTTGATGAAAACCTTTGGAAACCAGTCTTGCCTTGTATCTACTCACATGTCCATATGATTCCTTCTTGGTCCTGTAGATCCATCTGCATCTGAAAAGATTCTTATCTGAAGGAAGCTGAACTAGATGCCAAGTCTGGTTCTCAAGGAGAGAGTTGTACTCCTCCTTCATAACGACTTCCTAGAAGGGATTCCCTGCAGCCTCTACATAGGTCTATGGGTCTGAAGCTAGAACCATGTAGCAATGCATGGGAATCACTGGTTCGATAGCTATGAGCGCATGATTAGGTTCCTCAAACTGGGACCTCATCCTCCTCTGATCCGTTGGATCCCCCACAAGGTCACCTACTTCATGTAGGGTGGTTTGTGCTCACTTGGGCATCTATTGTGGTTCATCATCTACATGCTCAACATCTTCCAAATCATATTCAAAACTCATATTTGAACCATGATCTGAATGAGTGGACTTATCATCTTTGATGTCTAGTTCAGGTGGAAGTACCGAGTCTCTACACGTGGATCCAATGATGCATGCAAGGGAATTTACTCAAATTGGACACTTCA
This sequence comes from Picea mariana, assembly GCA_032191745.1. Classification (NCBI taxonomy): domain Eukaryota; kingdom Viridiplantae; phylum Streptophyta; class Pinopsida; order Pinales; family Pinaceae; genus Picea; species Picea mariana. Next base: position 17,627 of record JASDQU010680563.1, read on the forward strand.
CTCAATAATGAGGTTTTCCATTGAGGGATAAATCAACTTGTAACCCTTCACACCATTAGGATATCCCATGAAGATGCATGCAATGCTCTGAGGATCTAATGCTTTCCTCTTTTAAGAGGGTACGTGGGCCCACTCGCGCGATCCAAATATTTAAAAGTGGGTGACTTCCGATTTGTTGCTGCTCCATGCCTCAAAGGGAGTCCTATCCTTGACAGATATGTGAGGAGATATATTCTGAATATAGTTAGCATAGTTAAGTATCTTAGCCCAAAGCTTGGAAGGAAGAGACCTTGCATTCAACATGAAAGTGGCCATCTCTTTGAGGGATTTTTTCTTCCTCTCGACTACATCGTTCTACTACAGAGTGTATGGTATTGTATGTTGCAGCTGTATACCTACCTTTAAAAAAATATGTTGGACATCTTGGTTCACATATTCCCCCCCATTTTCTGTGCGGAGGATCTTGATCTTCCTCCCGGAATGAGTCTTTGCATGAGCTTTAAAGTCTTTGAGATGCTAAAAAACTTCTGACTTCTGCTTGAGAAAATACACCCAAGTGTATCGTGAGAAATCATCAATAAATGTAAGAACATACCTCAACTTGATGATGGACATATGTGGAAAGGGTCCCATGAGATCACTGTGGATGAGCTCCAAAGGAGAGGAGGCCCTCCAAGCCTTCCCTTTCTCAAACTTCTCTTGAGGATGTTTTCCAAGAACACATCCTTGAAAAACTCCTTGGGAAAAGTGTATGTCAGGAAAGTGTGTGACCATTTCCTGTTGGCCGAGTTGCTGCATGTATTAATTGAAGTTTAGATGACCAAATATGTCATGTCAGTGTCTACTATCATTATCAACATGTGTCAGTAGTAAAGCATAATCATATTTATCAATAAAATTACTGAATGTATACAAACAAGACTGATGATTTACCTCACCAACAACAATCTTGGAATTATCATGCATGTCATTTATGGTTATGGAATCAGGTGTGAATTCCATCCTTTTTCCTGTCCTAGAATGCACTATCTGATAAAAAAAAACTATATTCATGAAGAATTTTGGAACATGCAATATGTTCTCAAAACTTCCATGTTGGATTTCTACTCTCCCTTGTCCAGTGACATCTACTAGAGTATCATCACCCATGAGGATGGGAGGACTAGTGCATGCAATAATATAAGATAAAATATTTTCTGAGGATGCCATATGGTGGGATGTGCTTGAATCCAAGATCCATGCATTGAGAGAAGAATGAATATCAATTAAAGCATGATAATTACCTCTTTTTTTTGGCGGTTGGTCTCATGTATTCTTCTTGGCATTCTTGAGAACACAGTCCCCAAGATTTTTTTGTTGAAGTGCCTTCGCCATGAGATCTATTGTATTTTTCATGCATAATGATTTAGGATGATAGTCACAGTTGTAGTAACCACATTTTGACTTCCCTTTCTTTCCCTTTCCACCTTTAGAGTCAGAGGAATCATCAAAGGGTTTGGAATTTCCTTCCTTATTTTGTTTAGAATGGCCTTGCCCTTTCCTTTTTGCTTGGACTTTGGATTGAATGTACCGGTGCTCTCATGCACAAAAAGTGCATGCACATTGGAACCCTTGATTCTCCCCATTTTGATGAGATTATATTTCTCATGCATTAAGGACTCAATAAATTGATCCAATGTTGACATTTTCTATGCTACTCCTGAAGTGAATCTTGTTGTATGGAATGTTGAGACGAATAAAACACACTTCAGACCAAGTTTTTCCAGAATGGAAAGGACCAACTGATTTTGTTGAGTTGGTTTGTCAATACCACATTCCTCTAGATGAATAAGAAGGGACTTGAACTTTGTGAAGAAGTCCTGGATGTTATCAAAGCTTCTTGGATCCAAGGAATTCAAATCTACCTCAAGAATGTGGCCTCTCATTTCGTCTTGTTTTCCAAATATATCCTCCAATTTTTTCCAAATATCATATGGTGTAGTGAAATCTTAAATGTGAAACAATAGCTTGGGGGACATTTACATGCATATAAGGCCGCAAGCCTCATCCATGTGGTCGAGATACCTTTTTTTATCAATAGCTTATGTTGGCTCAACCTTTGTGGCCATTTTTATTCGATACAAGCCTCTGCATTTGAGGTGATGCAGAATTTTTAGCTTTCACTTGAAATAGTTATGTGGCGTGAGAAGAATTACCATCGAAAGTTCCATTCTTTCTGACTGCATATTCCTCTTGTACCTGCAAATAAAGTTCCTATGTGCTTTCTCCTAGCAACAAAACTTTGATACCATGTGAAGTTTTGGTGAAACTTGCATAGAGAATCTAGCTAGTAGAAAAATCACACAAAGCTTGCGAGAGAGAAAAGAGAAAGAGAGAAAAGCTTGAGAGAAAGAATGAATTATATTAAATGAATGAGTAAAATGAATAATACACATGATATACTCGACATGGATAAGTGAATACACCATAGTAGTGATCTAGAGAGATCTATACACTCACTGGCATAAACTCAAATAATATGTCACCTAGTCCTAGTTAACTGGTCCATGCAATTATCAGTTAACTAAGTCACACCTATGGAGGTGAGAGAAACTAATGCATGCACATGATATGTGCCCTCCTGGCTGCATGAATGTGATATGTGCCCTCCTGGTGAGTAAACCAAGGTGAACATGCAACTACGTACATGTGTTAAAACCAAGGTTTCCATGCATAAGTGTTGCCCACTAGTATAACTGATGTGTAACTGACTCTGAATTGAAGAGGGAAGGCACACTGTTTTGTAGGATGCACCCTAATTTGTATGATAATATTCCCAAGAGAGAATATTCTCATCTATGGAAGTATCCTCAACATTAGACTATCAACCTTAGGAAAATAATTACCTAGGTGAGTGTGTAATATCTCCAACACCTAGGTACCCCATATTATCCCCCTAGCTACACTGCATTATGAGGGGTCATTCTCTTATAGACCTTGGTATGATGAGAAAACCTTATGTTAAGCTCTTGATTAGTTTTTTGAACACTTGGGTTCCGTGGAGTTTCTAGATGATATTATTATACAAGGCTTATCAAGATGTGTACAAGAAAGAGGGATTATTCCCTCAATGGAGTCACCGAAAAATATATCTAAGTAAGATTTTGATGTAATCTTACCAAGAAAGTGTTGAAGTATAGACTTATGATCTTCGAGAAGAATGATTCGATTGTCCCCAACAATGATGCCAAAATGATATCACAATATCTAGCATCTTGTGAAGGCTTTGTACAAGTGCCAGATATTGTGATAACACTAACCAAAATCCCTCATCTTTCTACAATTTGAGTTTATTGCTTTAAAATATTCATTGCGGGGCATATTTTTATGGAGAAGATGATAATCCTTCAATGCTTGTGGTTTTCCATGATTAGAGTTATGTACTATGATATAAGCATGCTTTCCTGTTTTTTCTTTATTTGAGTCTACGCCTTATTTATGCATTCAATAGTAGAGAGTTCATTTGATGGACTCAATTACAAACCAATCAGACTTATAGATGGGTTTGACTCTTTTTTACGTTTGAATCCATCGGGACCAAAACGACAACCTCATGAGGATATGAATCCCCCTGCATTTTTATAGAGGTGGTACTCCTCTTGGGATAATATATATATGTGTGTGTGTGTGTGTGTGTGATATCTTGGATTAGGAGAATGATAAGGAAGCAAACCCTAGATCTTTATTGCTTGAAATTATGAAATAACATGGTTCTTCAATAACCTAATTTGATCTTTGTATGTAACAAGAAGTCTTTAAACAATTGAAAAGATTGAAGAAGGGCTTCAACATCAGAATTTATTTGTGATCAACATCACATACACAATATTCTTAATCATATATAAATGCATCCATGTCTTCCTCACGAAAAACAGGAGAGAATAATTTGATCATCTCAGATAATTTTAAAAGAGTACTAATAACAAGATCAAAAGAGAATTTGATAGGTCAATCTCAAATACCTCATACTTAAGACTCAAAGTTACAAGATACAGTCAAAATCAACTCTGAAACAATTCTTTGTGGAGTTTATTCATAAAAATGTTCATCATTACAAAAGCTTTGACAGTCATGTACATGGCTGTAAATACTCCATGATCATACAAGAAAAATATTTTGGAAGAATGCAAGATTAACACTCAAGAACTCAGCCTTGTGCCCAATTCAGAAACTCAAGCATAAAGCTATGAGAGATTACTTTTCTTAGATTGGAAGCTTGGCTGTGTATTCATGGTTGTTCCTTCTTCTTCCTATGATATTCTACCTTTCCCATCTGACAATTCTGATTATTGGAACCCTTGATGAAACCCTTCTTCTCTTTTTAAAATGAGATCTTCTAACTACTTGAGTATTTAGGGGTTTTCCGCTTTTGAATTTCCCATACAATTCTTTTCTTGTAGTATTCTCTTTAATTAAAGCCTCATTAATTCCTCATTAGTGAAATTACATCATCAATATATGCATATCTAAAATGGGTCCCTTTCCCTTTTTAATAATTTTTTTAAAATAAACTTTTATTTTTCAGAATTCAATTAATTGCCCTTTAAAATAGGGGACTGTGTTTTAAATTTATGGAAGTGAAAATAAAATTTTCAAACAAATAAATGACTTCAGATGTGATATTCATCATCTTAGATTTCCAAAGATATAAAGTTTTCCCAAATCCGCCCGGATCTCAAGATATGAGCTCATGAAGTTGAGTTGTCATGCATGCCCATTAAAAATGAAGCTGAATGGTATTTTAATTTCTGGAAAAAATGTGGCCACTTTCAGTCCTTGAAACATGTACCATCATATTCTACATCAAAATACCTTTCCAACGGTATAAAGTTTGCATGATTCCGAAACCTAGAGCTCAATTTATGGCCTCCACAAAATCAACGCTCAACCATCGTCGATTGGATGTCTTAGGCAAATCTCAACCCTTGGATGAATTTCTTGTTTTATCCATAAATATTTCAAATTTTTGTGATAAAGTATTATCCCACATTCACGATATTATATAAATTTTAATAGTATATAATACTAAGTTCCATGTACACTTAATAAGAAACATGAAAGGAAGATTATGGAGCTTAGGAGGATTCGACCATCCCTTAGAAAATTGATGAATAAAATAATAATTTTGCATGAAAAGTAAACCATCTATATGCCCATTCAACATTGATGAGTTATGCCTAATCACTGCCATGTGTCAGAACTCGGTTGGATGTTTTCTATGCCATGTGTCACCATCCATTAACTGTCATGTTGCATCATTCATTGATTGCAATGTGACACCATTTATCAAATTCCATGTGTCACATATTTCATTGGTTACTAAAGTCCCCTCCCATTAAATCATGGGCTGCCACCCACTCAATACAAGAGTGGGTGAAATTTGAAAGTTATTAGTGGTTGGGAAATTAAAATATATTAAAAAAGAGTTAAAGTGTAAAGTGGATAAGGGGAGTGAACGAGAAAGGGGAAGGGTAGAAATGTAGGTGGCGGAAGTGGGGGGAGAAATAAGGGTCGTGGAGTTAGGGATTGACATAGGGTGAGGTGGGGAAGGGTAGTTAGGGAGGGGGAATGGGTAGTGTAGGGGGAAGGGTAGAAACGTAGGTGGCAGAAGTGGTGGGGGGGAGATTAAGGGTCGCAGAGTTAGAGAGTGACATAGGGTGAGGTGGGGAAGGGTAGTTAGGGAGAGAGAGAAATGTAGGAGCAACAGACTTTCAGACTCACATGGGTGAGGAATGTGAGGGGGAGGGGTGAGGTGAGTGTGAAAGTTCAAAAGGACTTACAGATTTTCTAAGTATGGAGTGGTGAGGGGGTGTGGGATGAGAGTTTAAGTGAGGGGAGAGAAAGTGGGGGTGGTGGGAAATGTGGGTCGTGGACTTGTGGGGTGAGGGAGTGAGGTAAGTGAGGGGTTGAGGTGAGTCCCCCCCTCCCCCCGCCAAAGAGTATGTGTGGAATAAAGAAAGGGGATAAGGGGGTGATATAATAGAATATTTTTTATGGGTTTTTTAACCTGCAAACAAGAAGAAAAATATGGGGCTTAGGCCCAAGAAAATTGAAGAAATTTATGGGTCTTGGGCCTGAAAAATTAATGGAGAAAAGGGTCTTGGACCTAGAAATTTAAATGCAATTCCAAGAGATTATCTTTATTCCACATGGAAGAGGCGTCCTTTTTTCACTTACACTTTAAAGCTAGATATCTTGAGCATACGAACTCAAATTTTCGATCTGAAAAATGCGTGGAAAAGTTGAGATTGAGGGATATACAATGAACTTATAATAGTTCAAAATTTTTCATCTTCCGCTATCAATTTTTTTATTATTCCAGGAGTGGGAACCTATAGGTGACCAAATTTTGGTCAACAAGTCCAGGGTTCTATTTTCGTCTTAGGTGATGATCTTCTTGAGCAGGGATACTAGGAAATGGGGCAAACTATCCTCCATCAATACATCAATACAATAAGTCTGCACGCAATCTCAAGTAAATATTAACCACATCTCATCACCCTCGCTTAAGTTGAATGAGGGGTCATAGAGAAGGAATTACATCCACAAATAATTAGAATATGCTTCACATAGATCATCACAATAGCCCCCCTTGATGTTGATCTAGTGGTCATCAAAATACATACTGCACTTGGAGAAAATCTTTGAGATCTTTATTATCATTGCTCAAATTCCAAAGAGTCTTCAGCAAAGCAAACTAGCATTTTCCAGAAGCAAGAGAGTCAACTAAAATAAGAGACCGAGTTGGAGGTGACTTTGAATGACGTGTTGACGGACCTACAAGTAAATTGGAAAAATATATAAGAGTGGAAACAACCCATTTAGGCAAGGATGAGAATAATGTAATAGAAGGATCATTATCATCGCCATACTACATTTGCATATCCACATAAAGGCATCATCACTACATAGAGAAGCAACACTAGGATACACATCTGGTAAAGGAGTATTGGTGATAATGACCTCATATAATGATGGAAGATTGTAAGAATAATCCTGGGGAGAAGAGGGACCTGAGGATGAAGTAGTTATGCTAGTTCTAGTTCTTTTCCCAGTAATGGTAATGAAGAACTTGGATGAGTGCATATGGGTGGGTCAACATAAGATGGAGATGAGGAAAGGTAAACTACAACTATCTGAGAATTCTCAACAAGTGACCCACCAAGAGAAGAAGATGCATGATCCATGTATACACCTTGAGAACCATCATTGGAAATAAGTGATAGAAGATATTTTGGTGGACCATGGGGAAGAGGTTCATCAAATATTTCATTATGATATCCAGTGACTCAGTGAGAGGTGGGGTAAAAGAGATGATACCCCTATAAAGTATTATTGTATCCCACCAGAGTCTTGTGAGGAGTATAATGTACACATGATATATCTTGCCTTTGATGAGATGGGTGGATCCATGCACGTGATCAAAAGATCCAAAAGTGTGAGATAGAGGGATTCTACCCATGCAAACGCTCATAAGGAGTCATATTGGTGGCCACATGAGTAGGTGTGCAATTGATGATGTATGTTCAAAAAATTACATCTTCCCTATTACCACACAATCTAGCACCTTAGTGCAAAGCCATCACAAAACACAAAACTAGTGGAGCATTGAAAGGTGTCACCACTGTCACTTATGAAGAAACTTCCCTCTTTTTAGTGAAGGAGAAAATATAACACAAAGGAGGATTTCCTAGTAGCCTCCAAGAATCCCTAGGAAAGACACAATCAAGTCTAGGGCCCTCTGGATAACTAATCAAACAACCACAAATGAAATAGGATAGACAGGTATTAATAAGGTGGTAAGACAAAGCAATTTCCAGATTTGAAGAGATGAGGATCTAGGTGAATTTAAGAGGTTTTCCAAGTCAAGTTAAGGCTCAAGAGGATCCCTAAACACTACAAATGAAGAAAAAGCCTAAGGCTATTGAAAAACTTGGAAAATATATCAAATTACAATAGTAAAAGAAGTTATCACAACAACAAATAAACTATCACTTTGACAAGTAATAATTCAATGAACAAAGAGATCTAAACAACGAGTTAAGCTAGGGTTTAATTAACTAACAAAATCAGAAAATTAGAGGCATATAATAGTCCTAAAACCCTAGACGTTTTTCCTTAAAAGGCTGTAATACCAATTCAAAAATACAAATTAGGGTTTAACAATTTTTATTAGGTCAACAATATGCCAAAATTGCCAAAACGTTTTAGTCTTTTATGGCTGAAAATGAAAGTTTGCTATAACAAAACCCTATTCTAACCCTAAAATAGTAAAATAGAGTAGAATTTCAAAAATTAATGGTTGACTATTGGGAGAGTGACTAGTGCCTACTATATTTTTGG